>JAPMNP010710839.1:0-18558 GCA_029874935.1 Atherina boyeri
ATATGTATGTACAATGTTTGAAAATAAATTAAAATGGTTGGTGCTTTGCTGATTTGGTAGCCGAAAAGGTAAAAAAAACAAGTCTGAGTTATGGTCTGATGTGGAGTTGTGGTAATAATGACTAACTGTAAGACTTAAAGTGATTTTGAAATGATGTGCTTTTGCCCCAGACACAATCTTTCTGGAAGTGTTCTTTTAATGGTGAACAGGTTCACTTTTCTTGTCATGGGTAGATACACATTCTCTCACTGCTGAGGATGCTTTAAAAAAAAGGCTCCTCATGGGATTGAGGGAATCCTGTTGGTGTGGCACAGATAGATCCAACTTTCTATCTGAAACACCGTCTAAAAACACTGGGGGGGAATACTATGAGATAAGAAAAAATATCTCTTGGCTTACCTTTAAGAATGGTGAATCCATGGTTTTAGCTTCTTTTTAAAAAAAAAAAGAAAATAAAAGAGAAAGAAGACAACAGAACCAAACAAACAAAACAAAAACAACAAACAAATAAATGAAGCGAGTAAGATATCATTTAACTGCTGAATAGAGACAATCTATGATAGCTTTGACTGAAACACATAAAATAGATTGAGACAGGTCATGTCTTTCTTTTTGCTTTGCGGCAAATCAAAGCTAACTTGGTATGTATAGAGCCTTATATTTACCTTACACACTTTCTAACCATATCGTTCTCCAACCCTTATTCATACTAACAATAAAGCTTATTTCCACAAAGTAAAACTTTCTCCTGAGTTATTCCAAATTTACCTTCCCCAGATTCAGTTGCCAGTTAACAACTCTCAGTAACAAGCATGTTTCACCAGCAACCCTTAAGCTACCATGAGGCCATCCAGCAGCCTGAACGGCACTATTAGTATTCACAGACCAACAGACAATCAGGCTCCATTTTTATCTCTCAGCATTTGTAAGAATCAAATCTGAGACACAGCTGTATCAATAAAAGATTTCATATCCGCCCTATTCGAACAACTGTGCCTCTTTCAACCTACACAGTGGGTATCAATTGTGCACTGAATAATGAAAAGCAATTATAGAGCTAAACAAAGCCATGATAGCAATATGCTGTTGTTTTATTTTTATCCACAAAATGAAAATAGATTCTGCGGCTGTGTGTGGTTTTCTTTTTTAAGATCATGTGGTCCGCAGTCAGGCCAGGATCGTCTTTACACCAGCCTGTCTCTGGCATTATTATGATGGAGGTTTCAATCCAGATGAATTAGACAGTAAGTCAGTATGAATGAAGGGGACAGCAGCAGACAATCTGCCTGAAAGGAAGAGGAAACAGAAGTCGGCTGCTTAGATTGTGTCTCAATTAATTATTCAAAGACCAGATTCTCTATCCAATGACCCTGGTAAAGAAGCACAAATTATTTAGCAAGCTGCCACATCAGAGCTTGGTGTGAGGACATGAAGCATGGGCTCTCACTGAGGTTGCCTATTACAGCAGGCATGTGAACCTCTGTTCAGGATGCTAGTCGCATGACACTTGTCCTCATGGGTATTGATGTCTGTATCAGGGTACAGAGGTAGAATTTCTCTTTCTGTCAGCCATCCTACCTGTCCACATCTGCCAGGTCTGATAAGAAGGGTGAACTGTACGCCCTTGTGATCAACAGCGACTGATTTGGACAACACAAGATACCTGTCCTAACAGTCCCTCAAATAACAGCTGATTGTGTATGTTTGATTAATTTGTTTAGATGGAAGCATCTCTTAAACTGACATGAACTCCGAGCGGGTAGCCCTAAGTCTCCTGCATAACAATACAGTCTTACTATTTGTGCCATTGTGTGTGTGCTGCCAACAAATGCTTGAACTCTGACATACACCGAGAGGAGACAGCCACGTGTCGGCGTCGTTGTTGCCCTGTTATTTGTGTCGCTCTTAAAAAAGCTATACACTTTCCACAGCCACTCAAAATGTGTTATAATTTCAGAGTGTGCCAGAGAGAGGAAACGAAGGGGAGAGGTTTGGGAAAGAGAGGGGACACAGTTTACACACACATGCGCAGGTGTATGTTTGTAGTGTGTGTGATGTGATAAGAGAGTTTGCCTTGATCTTGTTAGTGGTGATTGGGGTCTCCGTGAGACCTCACACACTATGCTGTGGGTGTAATTGGCCATGGCAGGCTGGCCTGTAACCATGTAGAGGCTCAGGGAGGAGGAATGGGGAGGAGAGTGCAGGGCCTTTGTTTGTGGCAACCGCCACATGTCTGCCTGTGTGGCAGTGCCGCACTCCCGGGTGTGTGTGGAGGCTTGGCTTCGGAGAGATGATTGTTATAGCACTGGTGTTGGCTTTAAAAATGCCTTTTTAATGGGAATGCATTTCACAGGCGAGAGCAGCGAGGTCTGGGAAGCCAGAATCGTAGCAGCAGGTTACAGAAGTTCAGCGCATGCTTGTGCTGGGATGTTGTTCATCAGTGGAAACAGCCTGCCATCTGCTGCTGGGTGCAAGTATTACAGCGGCGCTTCTTGAAACATCTCTCCAGGCGAGTGTTTTTCAGATGTTTTCTTCTCTTTATGACAGCCACACCATTTCTGCACGTATGAAAAAAATGTTCAAACAAATAAGCCTAATCTCAAATTATCATCAATTTTCGAATAAATACAAATTTATGTGAAGTTGTTCAATTCATTTGGATAATAACTGTGTTCAGGCTTTTTCTCCTGCCTCATTTCCATCATTTTGTCTGTTCTTATTGTCTTTCCTGCCTGCTAATTCTGTTTGTAAACAAATGAGATGCGTATGTCATCAGTCGTGTAACTGTGCTTGTAAAGTACCTTAATTAAAGATCCATTCAATACATGACCTTTTCCACTTACCTCAAGCACTTTCAATGCTTTTCCTTAATGAACAAATGAATTATGCAGTAACCTAGGCTCAGCTAACAAAAGGCATTTGCTGCCTAATGTGTTTGCCTAAATAGCAGTGAGGAGCAGGCCTTCCTTTTAAGTGGATAAGGTACCTCCGTTCAGCTTGCGGGAAGTGTCTCGTTTAATTTAATTCAATAATCCTGATAAATGAAATAAATCCCTTTTGGGACATCCATTCCTTGAGTAGTGAGATAATAAAAAATGAGGTTCACAGAGAAAAAATTAGGACATTATGCTTGATTGAGCTTTTACAAAAAGCAGAAATATTAATACAGAGATATTCTTTATGTTTATAATTTTGCAATAATGAATGAGGGCATCCATGTGGAAAACAATCAGAGCTGAAAATGGATGACAGTGATTGCGAGGCTTAGTGAAAGAATGCATTAGCATTTTCACACACTCCCAATGCAAATTGTTTCACTTAAACTTTTTAAATACCATTTTGTGTTCTGACTTCATTTTAATAAGTTTGCAGATAAGGAAGCATAAGCATGGACTTTAGAGGAAGATCGTGCGTCTGTGCAGTGCATTTGTTCAATATTTGATTCATGAGAGGAAAAGGGAAAATTGAAAAGAAAGAAAGAACATGATCTTCACTTAGAAAATAATCAATTTTGTGCTGAATTGAGATTATTGGAATATAATGGAAAATATCCATATCAAAAATTAATTTGAATTCTATATAGATGCTTGTATAATTGAATGCAGTCCTCCATCGAAATTGAAAGTAAAACGGGCCTTTCTTTAGAGTGGAGCTGTTTTTAATAAAAATGTTTTGCTTATGTCCATGCAGTTCTGTTTGGCCTGAAATCCACTGGATGAATATGTTTTGCACTATGCCTAGTTGCTATATTCAAAGGCTAAACTAAGGGGTTTTGGAGGGATACAGCGAAAAGAACCATTTTAGTATAGATTAAACCAAATTAAATAATATATGCTTTCATATAAATCTGTACCTGGATTGATATCACATATAATCAAAGTAGGAATTTAAAGTTGCAGAATGACGAATATCCTTTCAAAGCTTCCAGTAGTTAAAATGCCCACCAACTATTATGATCAACTGTGAAAGAATTTCAGTTTATTAACCCATAAAGACTACAGGTCTCACACTGAAGTAAGTATGTCCATTTCTCTGCTGTACCTGCTCATTACCACAGTGAACTGATTTTATTTAACCCCTCTTTACCCCCTCACAGACTTATGACTTGTTTCCGGCAACTGCAGCCTCTTGTAAGTCAAATTGATTGAGTCGTCCTTGAACATCTGTTGTTCAGCCAAGCCTCAAAGGTAATCCTGCTAATGGCCCTCTAAGCTATCCACATAAACACACACATAAATAAAAATGTTTCCAAAGAGATTTCAGTCATTGACTTGCTGCTAATCAATTCTGCAGCCACATCTGTTGATGAAGGTTTGGGAAGTACAGAGCAAGATATATGCAGCGATCAATGGCTGGCACGAGGCAGACTGGGCAGTGAGTGGCAGTCACGGCTCCACTGGGAGTCAACATTTACACACAGATGGACCGGGCCTGTCGAATGTCTTGGCGAGAGGCTGTGTTGTGTATAAACACACATGCACACGCAAAGTACTAACACTGACCAGCAGAGTGTTGTCCATCAACAACACGAGAGGTAAAAATTACAGCCCTCGTGAAGTAGAGTCTGTAAAACGAACGAGGGACATTTCCTTAATTTGAGCTGCTGGCACAGACTGATATGACTGCTGTTGGATGAATGCCATTTTAGAAGCTCCTGCTTCATATTTTTAAACAAAATAAAAAGGGATTCTTAAACTAGTGGCCGTGCTATATTTTCTAACAGATTAATGATTACTTTTGCATCCATCTAGTGTACATCTGCAGTTTAACAAAGGTAAAAAAAAAGAAAAAAAAGAAAAGCTGATTATTGAAGCTGAGGTTTAGTACTGTAATTGTTAATGTTAAAATCTGAGGTCACAAATATAAGAGCATTGAAATGAAGCACTCCTAATTACATACTGCCTTGACTGCGATGCATTGTCACATTCACATCAATGCCGGTTGTTAAGTTTCTGGTCAAATAGTTTCTTGTCCACTTCGGTGAAGGTGGCTGACAGCACAGCTCTTTATTTTCCAACAAAGACAAACATACCTGCTGCTTCTTCAACATGTTTCCTCTGAGGAGAAGTCAGACATTTCTCCAACACCTGGGCTTATAGCGAGCTATAGCAAATATCTGCATATGACAGACCAAGCTGGGCTTCTTTGGATCACTCCTGCTGCCAAGCAATACTCATAAATTTAATTTCCAATCTGCTCTCCTTTTATTAGTTTGGGTGTTATTAAATGAGATTGCTTCATCTTAATATAATATATTTCCAGCGCCTGTGAATGTGGCTTGGAGCTGATATTCAAATTCAATAACATGGCCTGTACTTAGTGCATGGCACTAATAAATGCCAATGTATGATGCATATGAAGACTGGGCTCAGCATGGAAGCTGCAGCAGGCACTAATAATGCTGTGAATGTCCTTCAGAGGTGAGACATGCATCTCTCCACCCCTGTACTCTATCGCACCTGAAGCCCAGGTGACCTACAGTACATAGGGAGGAGGGCTGAAGAAAGGAGAGGCGGATGTTCATATCTCGCAGTATTTTATTAACTAGACTAAACAAATCCCTAAGCAAAGTATACACTAGCTGTGATAGTGCACACCAGAGACGACTATGTAAATCACAACTTTGAGACTGACCTTTAACCGTCCCCACCAGAGGCTGTTAGAGCCACCTTGGAATAGACATTGCTTGCTGTTGGAAGAAGATAAACATGTGACCAAACTGCAACAGTCCAGAGGCTTGGTCAAAGTGTCTCACCTCTCGACCTTTGTAGGGTTAAATTTTGACAACCCTCCCTTTTTCCTTTTTATCTCTGGAACCTGACAACTGCTCTTGCAAAGGTTGCAGCTTAGGAAGCTTAGCTGCAGTTGCGAGTGACCTTTACTTTTATTATGAATATTTCTTTTCCATCATTATTATCAAGTGAAATCTATGCATATGATCAGCACAATGGATTTCTTTTTCATTAGTTGCGTAGCACCCCAGTCAGTGAATGGAGGGGCAGGCAAGGCTCTGCCAGACTAGGTTCCCCCACCCACCCACCATCTCCTTCTCTTCTTCCACTGGAGGGATCTGACAATTGGAATTAATATGCGAAGAGCTTTCCCTCTCCATATGTTGGCTGAGGTTTTCCAGGCAACTTTATCAGGGGTAACATTATCGAGAGCTTTGCCGAGAGCTTCTTCATCATGCTCACATCCGAGCCTGCCCAACACTTGTCACTGTCAATCACAAGGTGATAATACACTGATGATTCTCTCATTTGGTTTAATAAAATCTCCAGGCTTATTTGAACTGCAGTCATTACAGCAAATAATTGCTGCACAGAGGTTTTAGCCAAGCCATAGCCTTGGGGATAAGAAAAGACTATTGCTATATGAAGGCTTTGGCTGATTTTTTTTTTACTCTTTTTCTTTTTTTAAACCTTTACTCCCTAGTTGTTCATATTCCTAAAATGAATATTACATTTGAATCTAGATTTGGCTTTCTTTATTCAAACTAACATTGTTATTACATATTATTTGGATGTGGAGTCATCTGTTTTCACTTTTTTTTATCTATGTGCTGTCAAGACAGGTTTCATTGGGGACTGCCAATTGTAATTTTTAACTGTCATTTAAACCAAATTGTAGATCTGAATCAGCGGGTTTAAAATTCTCTGAAGAAATAGACCGACAGAAAGGAACATATTTCATCTTAAATTTGAATTCTGGCACCAGCTGCAGGTGACTGTCTGGAAATTTCAGCTGAAACCGCAGTATACCATGTAAATCTTTCAGAAAGGAACAATCAGACAATAAAACATACCATTACATCACTGATGTACTTGGCAAATAACGTACAAAAAGATCTGAGGGAGATGCTTACTATTTAGCTGTGCACTCTGAGTCGAAAAAAGCTTTGGCAAATGTCAGTAAAAATACCTGAAATATTGTCAGTGGAACAAAGATTCTAAGTCAGGGTAAAGATAGACAAAGAAGCAAACAAAAAAACAAACAAACAAACTCTAAATTGTCTGTGCTTAAATGCAACTGATCCCAAATTGTTTAATACGGAGGCAAATCCAACTCAAACAAGTCACATATTTAATTAAGCAATCCAATCTCCACACTTTAATCACATTCATTAGCATATTTGTTTGACCAAACAAGGTCAAGATAATTGATTAGATAAAGAATCAATGGCAAAGACAAAAAACTCATTACAGAGGCACTGGTGTGGATACTTGCACCCTTGTTTGGGTCAGACAGTTCACCTCAATGTCGATGAAGGCAAAGCAGCCATGAACTTATTTGTTTTGAGGTGGTCTTTGATTTGTACATGTCAAAAAAGTGACAGTGACCTTGTGTCATTGGCTGCCCCAATAAAGAAGCAGGACACTAATTACCTTTGTCAGTGAAGTGTACTTGGGACAATATACAATCAGATAACAATAATGGAGTCAATGATTTGTATTTACTCTGAAACTTGGACAATGTCATTTCTCCTAATTAGTGCAGTCACCCATGCATTAAATTAGTTTTCTCTCTCTCTCTCTCTCTCTTTCACTCTCCAGAAAACTAATTAGGGGTAATTGTTAGAAAATCAATCAATCAACAGAATGAACTGCCAATGAAGCATGGTCAAAACTAAAGAAATGTGTGACACAGATGGCTTGGTTGCATCTTAAACTCTAGGGACTTTGTTTGGCACACCGGAACATTGTGACATTAGATAAGTGTGCATTTTTGTGTTTATTTAAGTGTCATTTGGTCTGATGTTCTTGCTTCTACCAAAATTTCTGTTTTTCATGCAGTTGGTTGAGCTTGTCCACACTAAGAAGTCCCCATATCATTGTTGCTTAACCCATTAAAAAAACAAGATTTAATTTCTCTATATAGCTACAACCATCCATCCATCCATCCATCCATCCATCCACACACTGTGTTGCCAACTTTATGGGATGATGGACAGTTATTGATTTCCTGTAAAGTGGTAGAAGAGTTTTTCAAACAATAACAGAGCAAATGTGGTTATCGGAACGCATTATGCCTTGTTTTACACTCTAATCACATGTTAGTAACCCTATTAAATACAATTTTGTTAATAGCTCGAATTTATAGACGCTTTTGGTTTGATTGACAGCAAGACACAGCGCTATCTGCTGCTACCAGGTTGCTACTATCATTAAGAGTCAACATTTGCCTACACGTGACAGAAGCACCAGCAAATGAACTGCGACAACACTTTTCCAATTGACCAATAGAAATCCGCTATGTTACACACGAAAACGCCCCCTTATTAAGTTAGATTGAACTCCGGTTTCGCTGTCTGTCAAATTGTTTAGTTAGCCAACATTAGCCAGCTAGCAGCAATGACACATAAAGGAGGGGTGAGCAATTGAGCAGTTTTGGTAAGAATTAGTCTAGGAAACGCGTTAACATATCTGTTTAAGTGACTTTAACAATCCCAAGTAAATACGGTGAGTTACAGCATAAAGGCTTCGTAGCTACAAGAGTTTAAATAAAAGGTATAGTCAAGTTAGCAACGTCCAGAGTAGCACACAAGCTAATGCTATATATAAAATAAAAGGGATCAAGGAAAACTGATCATTTACATAACACCGTCACTGTTTTGTCGTTAACGTCAATGATGTTATGCCTTGAAATACTATTTGCCCAGATTTATAGTTGTCAGCTAGAGACAAACTTTTGTTGTCAAACGCAGGTCAAAAAATGTTTGCTAACGCAACGTCTCTGTTCTGTGGAGAAAGACACGATGGTTTGATACCATACCACATATATCACAGCTTTAATCGTATAATTAATTATACTGTGGTTTTTCAATGACCGGCTACATTACCTTCTTCAGTATTTTAAACATCTATAACAATACAGCCACTGGAACACGTACGGCTGAATTAGCATGAAGCTAAGGTATTGTAACAATGCTTCGATTTAAGATTAATTCCTTAATAATAATGTTTCTGTTTTTGATATGTCAGCCTTCGATGTTTATACTTTTATCATTTTTATTTATTATTTTCTTTTAATCAATTGCTCGAATTATTGTTATACATGGGCTTAAAGTGTTGACTAGGTTTTGCGATCAAGTTGTTTTTGTATGACCTCAGCTGCTGCAGCAATCATTATAACGTGTCATCTTTCCACCACAGCAACGGATGGCCCTCACGGTACTTGTTGTTGGACCTGCTAGTGCAAGAGGGACACTAATCTAAACATATGAATGAGTAATGAACGCAAACCCTTTCTGGAGCATGTCTGCCAGCACGAGTCGTAAGGTAAAGTTGTTCACTTTGACTATGCTGAGAGATTAGTTGTGTGGGAACTCATTTAATATAAAAGCTTGATAGCACAGAGCCACGGATGGCTTAAAAGCCTGCATTAAAGGGGGTGATGTATGAAAAGACATATAGGTCTGTGGAAAGCTTTATCGGGAATTTACTACACACGTAAGCGAACCGCTTTACATAATTAACCACCTAAAATGTTTATTTTTTCATGCAAAAAAACGAAACAAACAAAACAGGCAGCCATTTGTTTTTCCACAGATTGATGCTTGATACCATGATGATACACTCAGCCTTAAATCATGCACTTATTTGTACATGTTTTAATTCTTCCAAGAATCTAGTTATACTGGAACTTGGGCACTAAGTTTAAAGGTGGTGTTTCAAACTTATTTTTTGGTAATAAGTTAATGCTTTGTAATATGAATCCACAGGTGTGTCTGAAAACTTTAAATATTGATTAGATGAATCTATTCTTTTTCTATGAAAAATGAGTGTTTGTTGCATTAGTGGCTCTGTGTTGTAGTATCATCAGAGGGGAAGGTAGGCAAACTTGTGTGGAAGTAAAGTACTTTGAACATGGGTGTGACTTAAATTGTTTTTACTTAGTCATAGGAACATTTCTGTTGGCTGACTTGAAAGTTGCTGGCTATGTTTGTTTTATTACCGCAGTGAACATTGTGAGCATACCTTGCATACCTCTAGTGATCATCGGCAGTGTTCAGTATTTTGTGACTTTGTGATGCAAATCTCGCCTCACTGCTGCACATGTAATGCACGCTTAACGCTTATTGTCTATTACGGTGTTGCATGCGAGACTAGTTGGCATGATATGCACAGACAGTGAAGATTTCATATTGGTTTTAACAATGGGAAAGGTTATTTTGAAAAACCATGCCAGTTAATACCAGTATTGTTGTTGTACTACATATGTTGTGGAATACTGAGAAAGAAGATATAATTAATCACAGTTTTTAGTGATTGGAAAAATGTTTGTCCTCATAAAACACAGCCTGCTGCTCATACCTGTGATGCTGAAGACTACAAAGCACCATTAAAGACTTTAGTTTGGACCCAAACGCCAACATGCTTAATAAGTTAAGCTGAGTGCACAAAGCCAGTTGCACTTGTTCATTTCATGAAAGTAAACAAGAGTTAAATTCACTATGAGACCAGGTTTTTAACATCCTGCTATTAGTAGCTCCTGCTGATCTGCAATTATATAAATGTGACTGAATATTTTTGATTGGATGGCTCACTTGAACAAGAATCTATTCAATAAACATTCATGTTTGGACAGTTTTAAAGAAACAAACAATACAGCACCGACATTGGCCATAGTCTTTACTGTAGCAGTTTTATGAAAGTTGTTGTCATAGCTACAAGTACTCAAGGCTTTCAGCTAAAGGCCACCATTTTAATATACAGTATTTGCAAGTATTTCTACCATGTCAGTAGTATGATCATTTTGATTGACTTAGGTGTGTTTCACATCCAATTTTACTGTCTGTTTTCAACTAAAAACTGAACTGCTAATTGATATGCCTGGCTGTTTAATTGGCTTTTTTCTCAAGTGTTGGAATAATATTTAAAAAAAGAAAAAAAATCAGCTGATTTACCTCCTAGTGACACTGCATTGTAACAGATCTTTGCAGCAGCATCAGTAAGATGCAATAACTGTCTTTAAAGCAACCTTCCGTGTCTCGACTCAATTTCCTGATAAGATGCAAACCAGATGGACAATGTAACCTGAGAGGTTGGTCACAGCTAATGGTTGCCATCGTTGGTCACTAGTACAGTTTTGAGTGTCCACAGTGGCTTATTAACTCTAGCCCTCCCTAAATCCTACCTTTCAAGACTTTCTTTTTTCTTTTTTTTTTTCCCTGTCTGTGTTTGTGACCCGTGTTATATTTCCTGTACAAAACAGCAGAGATCTGACGAGGAGCAGAGTGGGCATGGGGAGCAGAGAGCAAGCCCAGCCCGGCTTCCCTTCGGCAAAAAACAGCTTCCGCCCATTCCTAAGAATGCAGCCCCCATAACTAAACCTGCCTCAATGGGCACTCCAGCTCAGTCTGCTAATGGCACACACGCCTCTTATGGCCCATTTTACTTGGAATACTCACTTTTGGCTGAGTTGTAAGTACTGGTCTGATATGAAAATTCTCAATTTAGTTTTGTTTTTACTCCTTTAGCATTTAATTAGTTTCCTATGTCTTATACTGACTTTGTTATGTTAGTAGCATTTTTTTATGCTCTGTGTTAAACTGTTTATGAAATACGCCTTCAATTTCTTACCAAAGAATATAATCATTTCCAAGTTTGTCTTTAATATTTACTGATCTAACTTCTGGCCATGTGACCTGCAGCACTCTAGTGATTAAGCAGAAACTCCCTGGAATTTATGTCCAGCCATCCTACAAGTCGGCACTAAGTAAGGACCCTCTGTGTTTTGAAGTTCAGTCTCATATATACACTGATTGATAACATGACCACACAAAAGTATTCCTTTTGGAGCATCAAATACATGCTTTCTAAAAATGAATAAATAAATAAAAAATGATCCCACAATACTTATGATATTGGAAGTTTATTCCAATATCATAAGTATTATCGGTATTGTGTGAAATATTGTGTGTAAACTCATAAAGTTTTCATCCTCGTATACACTGCGTCGTTCAGCATAAGTAATGCTATATTTGGCTCATTAAAAGATTCTGAAATGCTAAATATCTCTTTTGTTTAGTGTGGTTTGGAGTCATATTCATCAGACATGGTTTGTACCAGGATGGTGTCTTCAAATTCACTGTGTATATTCCAGACAACTATCCAGACGGAGAATGTCCTGTAAGTATTGGTGTTTGTTTTACCTTGTTCTTCAATTATGCATGAATAAAATCCCATCAGTTTTATTATTTGTTTGGGAAAATTACTTATTGTCAGGGTTTAACGGTCACATGCAAATCTAAGTAAAGGGTGGGAAAAGATATTTAGATATTTTGGTTCTGTAAATGTGAAAAATGGAACCTGTGCCATTTTGAAATGTTAATAGTTGTATAAATTGCCAGCCTTCACATTTTGTGAGGTTATCAAATGCATATTGAAATATAACTCTGCAGAGGTATCAGGAGTCTGGGTAAAGTTACATTCACATCATTACAACATACACTCACTTTGTGTTAGTTGTATCCACCTTGTCTATCCAAGTGCTCTGTTTTAATTTTTTTCCTTGTTTAAATTTTTTGAAAAAAGTGCCTCATTCACCAACTGTTCTTGCTAACAAATGTGTTCTTAAATCATACTTATCAACATATTACGGAAATTGTGACATTCACCAAAATATTCGTATGTTGGAGTTCTTAGTAAATGGCAAATTCTACGAACACTCAAGAGGACTTTTACAAACATCTGAGTGCTGACACACATGAACAAAATCAACATTTGTGATGTTTTCTGCTGTACAGTTAATTAGAATACAATAATAAAACTACAGAAATGTTTTTGAATAACTTTTGGTAAACTACAAAGCATTTTGTTATCTTTGATAAGAAATTGCAGATTTTGTCCTCTCATTACAATTTCCCTGAGTGGGAAATGTAACTTTTTTTCATCCATTTAATTTCTTGAAGAACAAGTTGCAGTCAAGACCGATTTTGATTCTTGCCGGTCTTTACAAAATCATCGAAGGAATTTATTGCACACATGCCAGATTAGTTCCCTGAACCAATACAAGATCACTCTGTAAATGTCCAAGTCACTGGTAACTCCCAGATCCACCTGCTTAATGTGGTATTCAATAACTAGAATACACTACAATGGTGTCTTTAAAAAAAAATAATGATAAGTTTTATTAATAAAAAGTTATGTCCTGGCTGCCTGGTTGATAACTAATCAAATCTATCAAACTCACCTGGAGGATATATTGGATCCACCACTCGCTCCGTAGGTGAAGCACATCTTAAAATGATTCCACAACATGTGGAAATTTGCTTTACAAACTGTACAAGGTACCGCAGGTTACATGATAGAGATCTATTTTACGGTTCACCACTTTCCCCTTCACTACACTACAAAGATGTTTGTCTTGACGCCTTCATGAGACCAGGCTGCTGTCAAAATTCTGGAGGAATTAATTACCCGGTGGTAAATAAAGCCGTTTTTATATAATCTGAAGCTTACTATGTGTTTACTTATAGCCAAGTTAAGACTTTAAAATTAGGAAAGCCGGGCACTTTTTTTAAAATTATTTTTTGTTCTCATTAATCCTTTTTGACATGTTATTTTTCCTCGTTGGTCTTACCTCTGTCTATTTGCACATGGCTAGTCATGACCTTTTTAGGGACAGTTTTTTGACGTTTACCAATGCAAAGTAGAGCCAGTTGGTCGTCCTTTTAATTTACGAGAGATTGTTATTTACCAATCTAAGACTACTATTGCATACAACTTAACAAATTTTAAGATGATTTGTAACAAGACTTTGGTGAATGAGGCCCAGAATTTCACAAAATGAAAAGAACTTTGAAACATAATCTGGATGATATTTTATTAGGGATCCCAATCATCTGGTGCAATAGCAACCAGCTAGTCTTCCTGGGGTCCAAATAACAAACATACAATAGAGTAAAATTACAAATACAAAATTGTTAGAATGCCATTACTCACCACACAATATAGACTAACAGAACAAAACAAAAAAAAGTGTAAGTAGTAACTATCTCAAACTGATTTGCATTAAGAATGTTTTTTTAATTGAGTTTGACTTAAAATTTTAAGCAAACATTAAAATCTCTTCCTTGTGCTTCATTCCAGAAATTGGTGTTTGACATCCCAGTCTTCCATCCGCTTGTTGACCCTGTGTCTGGAGAACTTGATGTCAGAAGAGCTTTCACCAAATGGAGGTACTGTCAGGTTTTCTCAGGGATGTCTTACTTCACTGTGAATGTTACTTATTGTTCATGTTTGGATGATTACTCATCTAAAGCGAAGACGGATCCTACTGACAAAACAATCGAAATAGGTCCTGGCGGTCATATACAAGGCCCTCAAATGGCATGTAGTGGTTTATGGTGGTCTTCCTGGACTGTTTCTTAGGCCAGGCTCACACCGGATGCCGAAGCGTCGTGGAATGGAGCACGCTTCCTTTTGGCAGCCTTGTTAAGCTATGGTATAGTTCACCAGATGCGGAGCGCAGCGATGCGCCGCGGCCGGCCCGCATGGTGAAGTGCCAGTTTCGGCATCTGGTCTATTTTTAAGAAACACAAGACAATCCGGTCAATTTTCAAAATGTAAGCAATTTTCAAATTAAAATGCCACGATTTGCAAATGTGATCATATTTGTGTATCTAAACATTAACAGTCAATGATTTAAACAGACTAGAGAGGAGAAAACAAACACACAGACATACATTCATGCAGAGCAACGGAGTGGACTGACTACGGGGAGAGGGGGGGGTTCGCTGTCTAAACACACAAACAAAAGCGGACAGGAGAAACAGGAGAACAGCGAGAGAGAGGCAGAGAGGAGTTGGTGACAAGTCAAGATGGATAATGTAAAATTAATCTTTAGAAGTTTACAAGTACAGGCAGTTGTATGATCCCCAGCACATGTTGAATGATGAAAAAAAAAAAAATAGCTCTGAATAAACAGCTGAGCAGAAGCGCTTGTCGAACGCCGCGGAGAAATACGCGTCTGGTGTGAACAGGCGGGCGGCGGACCACGCATGATTTCAGCGTCATACTGATATGATCCTTCCTTTCTCTGTCTCCCTAACCAATCACAGCTTCTTTACTTTTTAGATTGGCTGAGGTTTGACTTTATTCAAACAAATTTGAAATTCCATTTCCATCATGTAACCCCTTGGAGTGTCTCATACTCTTCATTTGAAAAACCGTGTTTTCAACAAGTCTATTGAAAGGAAAGGAAAAATAAACAAAAATGGTGTTCATGTAAGAATGAATAATGTATTTGTTTTTCTGTAAAATATAAGTTTATGAACTAAAATGTGTATTCATTATTAAGTTTAATTCATAGTAAAGCTCAGGCCACTTATATACCAGGATTTTTTTTTTATCAATTCTGGCACTTGACAAATTACATTGCTTGTTGATCCCTTGGCAGCGCTGAAACTTAAAACATGGTTAAAGTGTAGCACCGATGCTGCTGAAAACCGAGTCAAGTGACAAATGGGGAAAAAGGACGGGCAGAACAAACAGGGGGGTTTACAAATTGTAATATGTCATAGCACTAACCTTTTTATAAATCAAACTTTTTTAGATTTAAGGTAAAATTAAACACTCTAAACTTGTTGCTTTTGCTTTTAGCCTCTGTGAAACACTTTGTTACTTTTTTAGTATGAAAAGTGCCATATAAATAAGATTTGATTTGATAAAAGCTTTTTGGACCAATCAGTGAGTTTTCATTACCTTCCATAATGAAAATAACAAATGCAGTATAAGGAGTCAGAATGACATGGAATCCCAGATATCGGCAACCGTTAAGTGTTTAATCATTTAATATAAGTTTAGTGTTAACCTGTAGTAGTACTAAAGACGATATATCTTTTTGATTCTTGGAACCACACCAGTTGTCTGGAAACCTCTAGTGATGGCGTACACCAGTTTTCTCAGGAAAAATGTTGAATATGATTTCCTATGCTGTGTTTTTTTGTAGACGGAATCACAACCACATTTGGCAAGTCCTGATGTATGCACGTACCATTTTTTACAAGATCAACACTACAGAGCCACTCAACCCAGAGGCCGCTGTGCTGTAAGTTTCTGAGCTGCTTTTTGTATTTTCATGTCGGTGTTTGAAAAGTAGCAATTTTTTGCCCCATCTCTAAACTTTCAAAGATTTGGGGGGATTACTCTGTGACAATAACGTTTAATAATGGCTTTTGGGTGATCATTACTGGTAGAAATGCAGAATTAAATGGAATTAAATTAAATTAAACAACAGTTTTTCATCCACCAACTGCAAAATGGTAAGACATCAGCTTTTTAAATAAAAAAACCAAAAAAAACCCCCATCTTTACTGCAATTCAGCATTGCTTCTATGATCAAGGGCCATTGTTTAAGACAGTCTTTGTTTACTATGGGGATGGATGGAAATCTTGAAAAGAGGAAAGGTTTGTCATTGCATTGGTGTTTTTTTTTGTTTTTATTCCCTCAGGTATGAGAAAGATGTGCAGTTGTTCAAAAGCAAAGTGGTCGATAGTGTGAAACTATGCAACAGTCAACTTTTTGACCAGCCCAAAATAGATGATCCCTATGCGATAAGGTTGGACAAGTGTCCCTGTTTTTGACATTACAGTGCTCACCACTGCAAAAAAATAAACTTTGAGCTCTGAAGGGAAAACAAGAATTGATGTCTCTTAATTGCTTTTCCACTCTTATCCACTGGTTTCAGCTTTTCTCCATGGAACCCAGCAGTCCATGAAGAAGCAAAAGAGAGGATGTTCACATACAAAGTAAGTTTTACCCATCTAAAGAATGACATAATCTCAACTTAAATATATTAGCAGAATAATATGATCCTCTGCACTTTGAAGTTTGGTTTAGCTAGTGTTTTAACTAAAGGCTTGTAATTGGCTGGCCTTTTTCTGTTACGTAACTGCAATTATTTTTGCATTATGTTTCCTTAGCGACGGCCTGAGGAACACCACAAGGGAACGCAGGTGTCAGGGTTATCTTGGGTGAAGCCTGGATCAACCCAACCCTTTAGCAAAGAGGACAATCCTCCCCAAAGCTGAACCTGCACTTTTCTGCAGTGGCCACGAGAGGGAGACATAATCATCAAATGCCACACAACTGAAGTAGATCCCTCTAACAGTTGTAGGGGGGGACTTTCTATTAACTACACTTTATCGCTCAGCTTTAAAAGCATTTTAGGCATCTTCTGAAACAGATTTAGAAAAAGGAAATCTAGTTTGTATCGTATGTAAAACGACAAAATGGATGTCTCGGCCACTTCATTAAGGCTGTGATGCAATCAGAGTGCATTGTCATTTTAATTTCCAAGTTTCCATTTGTTTAGATGATAGTGTTGAGTCCCTAAAGGAGATAAAACATACAAACAAAGCGCTCTGCTTTCGGTCAGCAGGTTCAGTGGACTGCATGATCAATACCACTTGTTGAAATTGGCTTAGGACTGTTTGTCAGACTAGGAATGTTTTCAGTTACAGATGTGTGAACAAAACATCCCAAACCCATCCTCTCTGAATACCCACTTAAGTTAACACGTTTTATATTTCTTATTGGGGAATGATTTCTTTTATCTCTGTGTAAACTATTTTACATAGTTCCTAATATATATATATATATATATGTAAAGCAGAGCAGGCTGGAGTTTGGTTTTAAATAAGATGCTACATAAGTAAGCTCATTTTAATTTAATTTTATTTTAATTGATTTTTAAATAATTTTGAATGCTTTATGTACCTTTTTTGACGAATGGTTGTTATTAAAGGTCTGTTTTGTAAATAAGTAATGTTTGACTAAGGTTTGACTGTAAGTGATGCATCTGCATTGATGCTTGGATCTTTTTTTTTTTTTTTGGTACCTGAATGTCATGGTTTTTCTTTCATTTTTCCTCTGTCACTTCAGTTTCCAAGTCAGAGGTTATTGCAGGATTTCTACCTTTTTAAATCTGAGGGAAAATAACAGATGTATTTTCATAAAAGCTTAGTTATTCACTGCTACCTAAGCAGCACAAAAAGATGGTAATAGAATTTATTTCAGATAATAGTTTTCAGGTATTATTCAAATGTCGGTGTGTATTCGATTTCTTCTTCTGAGGAGATCTGGTTTGATTGTCAACTTGCTCATTAACTTCGAATATGCAACTTTGCTCTGCGCAAAATCATGCGGGAGTCCCACATGGATTACCCACATTAGAATAGCATATATGGTGCTGAAACCTGAAAGACCTACTTATAGCTGCCGTGAAAGGTTTACACCGTCATTTGGGCTGTCAGCATCTTAAAATGTGTAATATGTTTTGTATGGAACCATTTATTCACTTCATAGAAGATGTGACAATTAAATGCTTTACTTGGAAACCAATAAAATGATTGTAAAAAGTTGGTTTATAGGTGCATTATTTGTGACAGATTAAATAGTAGTTGTGCATGAAGCACAAATGTTACAGGACTTCTGTTGACACTTTAATTACTTTTGACTGAGTATACCTTTTTACGTGGCAGATGTTATGACATGTCAGAAAAGCTCAGATGAGTTAATGGTATGAATTCCACTTTTTGGGGAACGCCCTGC
>JAPMNP010710859.1:0-15641 GCA_029874935.1 Atherina boyeri
TACATATCTCTCTAGTAGGTTTTAACAAAGGTTAAAATTTTGTTGAAAATGAAAAATCCTCTGTACCACCTTTAATAAGAGGGTGCAGCCAGTTTTTCTAAAGATAGTTGATGGAATATTCCGGCTATATATGGTCTACTATACATTTCTCTGAAATAAACTGTGACCCATATGGATTTAATGGCCAATTAAGCCCTCCCTATCCTAATATGAATCTTGATGTACACTGTAAAATAATTTCTATCTAAATTATTTCAAGAAAAGCACTTTTTTTTCTGAGTTGCTCTACCCTATCCATTAAAGAAAAGTTGATACAAAACATAAATTCAAGTACATATAAAAGATAATTGCTTATATCTGTCATTGATCTTTTGGTTTTCTATTGTTATTAGAGCAGCTGACAGGTGTAAACAAAGTTTATAACCCTCTTGTCATTTTTGAGATGGTGATGCTTAATGAAATGCACTTTTGTTTGGGTGGTGTTGCATGGCCTAAGATGTAAAAGGTATAATATGACTGTATTTTCTATTAACAGCTGAACTGCAATCCCATACTTTGATCACTTTACTACAGTGGCGATTCCTGAAACAGGATAGTTCACAACAAGAAGGACACACTTTGCCTACCATCAGTATTTGATAAAACACTTGGCAGACCTGATATTTGTATTTTTAAGTCTTTATACGTTTGTTAAAGATCTTTTTCACTTTTTACAAAATCAGAGAAAAGGGGAAGAAAATATCCAAAACACTATTGCAATTCTCTTGGAGAATGCCCCTTTTTGTGCCTGTAGGTTTCACTCTGGCCGGCACAATCTCACTCCACTCAATACTGCTGTCATCATGGCATTTTGTAGCAGTGGGGTGGGACAGATTGAGAGGGGGAAATGTAGGGGGAAAACAACAGGTTATAAAAAGAAAAGGAAAAAACTTAAACACAGGGTCAATTAAATACAGACACAAAGGCTTGAAGAGGAGCAGATTAGTACAAAGGAAGGGATGAACAGAGTGAACAGTACTACATGCCATGACTGTCTTTGCTGTCTTGCGTATGTCCCAACAGCTGTAACTCTCTTCCCCCTTCAAAGTCTTCTCTCCCTTTACAATTTGGTTGATAAGAGCAGCATTTGCTGTTGGCACTGAGTTCAAGAAGGCAGCCTGAGAGTTCCTTTGCCAAGCAGAAACTGCAGGACACGATCCACCAGCAGAGCAGCGACGAAGTCCACCACCAGAACCTGGGCAATTATCAATTTGAACTGCAGGAAAATAAACATGAATGAGATTACAGAACGCTACTTTATTATGTATATCATTATTACAAAGCTATTAAATCAAAACACAGCAAGGCAAAATAATGCTAGCTTACCTCAGTTGGAATATCTACGAGAGCAAACTGTTCATTGAATTCCGGTGAGGAGCCAGAAAGAAGCCCCACAATTGCTAAACCTGACAGGGCAATACTCCACAGAAGTGGTCGATTCTCGCCAAGAGATTCCATAAATGGGTGACCCTATCAGGAACAGAAATGTTTTGAGTCAACTATATACAGAAGAAAGAAAAAAAATTATATCTACTAGAAGCATCTAGAGAAAGTACCTTGTAGTTGATGGCAAATGTGGCCATCTGCATGGCCATTGACATTATGTACACGGTGCTGTTAATTAGACTGGGTTCAAATTCTTTATAAAGATCTACAAACTGCTCCGCTCTGGAAAAAGGGACATATTAAAAGTTATAATGTATTCAAATAATGTTATTGATGAAAATGATATAATCTTTTTCTTTTACACTTTTGATTACTTCACTTCAGAACAATTTGAAAACAAGAGTTTTATACAATGTAATTTTTGACAATTAAAAAAATGTTTTCATTGTCATTCCTACAGATTATTTAGGTAGAAATGAATAAAAACAGCATATGCATAATAACATGGATCATGGTGTAGAGATCTTTTACATAGTCTTTAAAGTCATTGCTGCCAAACAACTTTTAAGTTTGTTTAATATTAATACATCTGTAAAACAAAATGTTACCAACAAGGCGGCACATCAATAAGCCTACTGTGCAAGAATAGAACTTAATCTGCATAGTTGTAAACTGGCACACTTGTTGTGCAACCAATTTCAAGACTTGATTTTAAAAGCAGAACTGCTGGTGTTTTTTTTTGTTTGGCTTTTTTTGTATCTCTCTGTCTTATTTTGGCTTACCTGGGTGGACTTCTGGTTTGTGCTTCTTTATAAAGGTACACAAGACTACAGAAGTGAACGGCGAACTGTAGAAGCACTGTCAACACTGTATACAGATTGAAGATGTTTGGTAAGGGCCGCTCTCGTGACAATGTTTTCAGTGGCTGCAGAGTCAAAGAGAAAGCTTTTAATCAGGTTGTTATAAAAATAGCAGAGATGTGTTTATATGTAAAAAAAAAAAAAAAAAGCAATTGAGAAGTATTTCGTGGAAAAAGTAGAATCTGCATATATTACAACTTCACTTCCTACTTTTGATCTAGAGATGAAGAGGAAGCATCCAGCCAAGAGCAGGCCTTGCAGTGTTGCCTGGAAGTCACTGAACTTGACTCCCTCGAGGTAGAGAACAGACTGACTATAAGCCAGCACTAGGGCATTGAGCGCAAGGATTTTGAACATCTGGAGTGTTGTTACCAGTGTGCAACGGCCTTGCTTTATCACATGGCAGACTGGGGATTTAAAAAGAACAAAAAACAAGAAAAAGACTTCAGAGGTGGGAGGCAGCAGCTAGATGTCTTAATCTTTGCAAACTATTCTTGGAATCAAGATTAGAAACGGGTGCTACTCACTGCACTGTATGGAGGAGAGCTTTGAGGTGAAGGGAGCAGCGATTGAAGCATCACCTAGTTTTACTATTTGTACCTGATCCTCCTCAAGCTCTCGTAAGACTTGACTGATCCTCTCCTGTTACAGAAAAAAATCTGACAATTAGAGCAGCATACGACATCTATTATTCATATGTCGATAATTTTATTGTTCATAAATTTAACTAGATGGAGGGTAAAACTGGATGTCATGTCAGGATGCTGCATTCAGTGACTCCATAAAATAACATATTACTAGAAGAAGGCTCCTTTAATTTCAACAAATTACAAAGCAATGACCTTTTGTGCAGCAAGCTGCTCTTCTCTTTGTGCCATAACTCGCTGTCTGGCTGCCCTGGAGCTCAGTTTGGCTCCTGAACTGACGGGTGGTAAAGGTCTAGATTCTGATGTGGATGACTCCTTTTCTCTTGAACGCCTTTTTTTTTCTGGCATGTGTTCAGGGGCATTGGCTAACAGAGCAACACCTGTGGAAAAAACAAATTAATCATTGCTCGCGGTTGGGGGTCATTCATGGCAACTTGTTTGTTTGTTTCATTATGACAGATAAATCTTACCTATGTGAGCATGTTTAAGAGCTCCCACATCATTTGTGCCATCACCACACATCAATGTCACATAACCCAGCCCCTTTAGACTGGTGATCACAAACTCCTAAAAGCACATGGAGTGAATAAATTGCTGTTACTAACAGTAATATCCACCTGTCTTACTCAATTATAGTAACTGCTTGTGTTTTTTATTTCTCAAAATGTATATAAAAAAAAAAGCCCAAGAGTCCTATCCAGTTACCTGTCAAACAAAGAGAGATGTTCTCACATAAAATGTCTCTATTGGATGCATTGTAATCGCAAAAACTACAAAGACAACCATCTGTCTCTGCTCCACGTTGTCAGTGATATATATATATATANATATATATATATATAACTGTTTTATAAGCTTTTGCTCATTCACAAAAAAAAAACTGCTGTCTTAAGACCTACCTTCTGTTTTGGACTGACTCGAGCAAATACTCGTATGTGTGGTAACAGGTTATGGAGAAGCTGGGGGTCACAGCTCAATCTGGTGAGCCCTTCACCTGTTACACACAAGTCATACTGCAGCACAAACGATGAAACAGATGGAGGGGGCAGTGATACAGACACACTGCCATCAATAGACTCCCACTGCCATTCACCTGGAAAACAAAATAACATTGATACATGATTTTGTTTGTAACCAGTTTTGTTAAATTGTATGCATATTTGAGACTGGTCTCTCTTGTAAGTAAAACTCCTTATTTCACTGCAATTATTTGCATAAATAAAGAATAAATTAATAACAGAGATTAGTCTCTTTGTCCGTGTCCTCTGTTCAAATATCCACAACATTATATGAGTAATGCAAGTAATTCTGAGTAGAGAAACCATCTTACCATGATTAAAACTTGGCTGCAATATAAGAGTGTGCTCTTTCTGGATAAAGTGGAGCTCTCTTGCAACGTGGCATGCAGTTAGAGGGTTGTCTCCTGTTATCATAACCACCTGAAAATAAATAGAGTGGAATTAACTATCATACAACTTTGCTTTATGTAACTGGAATTTTGAGATATCAGCTTATTTACATGGTGAGATGCCTCTTGAATCTCTTTGATAACAGCTTTGCTGTCACTTTTTAGTGGACAAGATACAACCATGAACCCGGCAAAGTGAAGATCACATTCCAGAGCATCACGACTTATCTCCCGGACCTATATGAACCAAAAAGAATCTGATCATTTTCCAGCAGGTTTGTTGACAAACATGGCAAAGCATAAAGTTTCTGAATGTTTGTTTGAATTTAAATCTGAACCTGTTGATGACTGAGATGTCCAATCTCTTTGTAGCCCAAAGCCAGAACTCTAGCCCCTTCCCGTGACATCTCTCTATGGACTTCATCATAACTCGAAGGACATTCTGCAAACTACAGCAAGCGGTGTTAAGATGTACTTGGTTAGGTTAGAGCAGGGGTAGGCAAGTTCAGTCCCAGAGAGCCGCAGTCCTTAAGGTTGTCGATTTTTTCCTGCTCCAACACCACTGATGCAAATTAAATGTATCCAACAGCTTATCAAGTTCTGCTCATTGACACATTCATTTGAATTAGGTGAGTTGAAAAAGGGAAACATCCAAAACCTGCAAGACTGTGGCTCTCTAGGAGCAAACATGCCAACCCCTGGGCTACAGGATGTGAGAATGTAAACAAGATGCTGTCAGTATGTACCATTCCTCTGAGAGTCTCTGGAGCACCCTTGACTGTTGAGATGTAGCAGAGTTCAGTTGAGCCCAGCTTCTCATAGGATGCCAACACGGACATCCTCTTCAGAGCACTGGCAAAATGAAAACGTTGGTGGATTTTGAGTCCCTGGGTTTTGATACCCCGTGCGAATGCTTTTTCATCTGGTTTAAGAGAAAAGAGTCACTTAAGACACTTTAGCTTTGTAACTTAAAGAACAAATGTACCTAAATGCTAACATTAACAGAACAGATTAGAACAACAGCTAAGCTTTAAAGCACAATTTTATAATCATGGCACCCTGTTCAAAATAACAGGTTTGGTGCTGCTTTTGAAAGAATGTATTTCAAATCAAACATACTGTGAATCTGAGAGGCAAGCACTGTATACAGTCAAACACAAACATGAGCCTAAATTGTTGATCATCTCTTATACACAAGGCCCTGCACTTTACTGTCTATTTAGTGGGTACCTTTAGTAAGAGTCCAGTCGGCAGCAGTCAGCATGGCTTTCTCAAGAGGATCTCCTACCAGCTGCCCATCATCCAGAGTAACCAGTGAGTGACAGGTGGCCACTACTCGATGTGTCTCTACTGGTATCTCAGAGACTGGTGTGACTTCCTTTCCCTGTCTGTCATAAACATGAATATCAATTGATTCAGTCTTTGTAATGTAAATACATGTATTAAAAAACTAAGACCATAATATAATTTGATGAGTTTGTAATTCACATTAAGTCTCTAGCAAAACAATGACATAAGGGGCAGGATTTACCTGAGGCCTGCAACTCCTCGTACGACCAGACTTTCACTGGTCAGTGTTCCAGTTTTGTCAAAACAGCAAACTTCTACTTTCCCTGCAAATGGTATCCTGAAAGGCTCTGTGCAAAACACATCTGTGCAAAAGTAAACAAAAAATAAACAAGGCTTGAATGAAGCACTGCTGTTACAAGCCTCATCCCATATTCTGCTTTTTTCATTAGCTGTGATATATATTCTATCACCAAACTATCATATTCTATCTGGACATCAAAATCAACATACTTACAAAGTTTGGCCAGAGCAATAAGAGATGTGTTAACTGCAAGGGACAGTTCTATAGGGAGTTCTGGTGGAACCACTGAAGTGAGGATAAGTGTGCACTCCAGAAACAGCTTGTAGCGGTTCCGGCTGGCATCCTTGGTCCCTGAAGGGGTGATACAAAACACAAACAACCTTTTTTAAATCAACTTAATCCCTTGTCTCTACTTATTAGTAGTGACTTTGACTACAGTGATATCTATGTTAAGAAACCTATACTAATAAGGAGTATATTCTGTGCTTCTCACCTTCTACCCACACATATACAGCAGCAGCAATGGCAAACACAAGTAGGAAGAGGATGAAAATGAAGGTCTCTAGGTTGTTTGCTGTCACTCTCTTCACACCAAAGAGAATGGTCCTTAACAGTTTACCCTAAAAGCAAGTTTGTCAACACAAAATATTTAAAAACAAAACAGGTCAGAAAAAAATAAACATCAGTATAGAAATATGAAGCACAGTCTTTACCTGAGAGGTATAAAATCCTGTTCTCAGTACGTAGGCCACACAGCCGTTGTCTACAGCTGCACATAATTTAAAAAGTTTGAGAGTGCAGCTAATTTCAAACTCATTTTGATTAGATGCACTATTAAATGTATTTAATCAACAGTAAAAACATAGTCCTATTAAAGGATACATTTTAAAAAAGTATTAGCGCTTACGTTTGAGTCCAGCACTGGCCTTTAAAGGGGGACTATGCTGGACTACTTTTGTCCCACCAGAGATGACATGAAGGCGAGAGTCTGTCTGAAGGTCCAGAATTCGCTCTGGGTCTAAGTCTTCCACTGGTTCCTTCACATAATAAATTGTCACTATCAGTTTGGCAGACAAAAACTTAATTTGTTAAAACAACACAGTTTAGAATCATGTAATAAAATTAGCTTCTAACCTTCATCTGTGGCACTGACTCTCCAGTCAGCATTGCTTCATCCACAATGCAACGACCCCTGAGTAGCAGCACATCACATGGTACCAAGTTGTCTTGCGGTGAACGTCCTAAATAATAAAGAATACACATTTTAAGCATACAAAAAGTAAAGCTAATGTTCATGGTAAAAAGTCATGAAAACTAGGACTGGATATTTACCTATCGAGACAAGATCTCCAGGGACAAGTTCATCACTAGAAATAGGTCTCCATTTTCTGTTGCGATATACCTGTCATAAAGTACAACCACTTAATTTGGTATGCTTTTAATAATGAGGAATATATTGACGACCCAGAAAATGATGATCCCCTCTGCCTAATATTTTTTGTTCCTTTATCTGCTTTCAAAACAGCTTTGATTCCCTAAGGCAAGGATTCTCTAAGCTTTAAGGGTGCCCTGTGGCATCCAATCCCAAGATGTTCTCCATACATGCTTTACTTATTGAAGATAAGTTTAAATTAAAGCTTGAACAGATTTCTTCTGTGTTGGTAAGTTCAAATCACTAATGATGTATACCCTGTCAAAATTGCTCCGGTCTTGTACTTCGGTACTGCTGAAGTATCATACATACAATTCACTGACTCCAAGAGCTGTTTCCTTCAAATTGAATATCCTCTAGATCTTGTTGTTATGAGATAACACTGTTATACACATCATCTCTGTAGTATCTTAAATCGACAAATAAGTAATATGATAACTTTTAAAGTTGATCAAGCTTACTTGAATCATGTATGGTTTGTTTCCCATGCGGCGGATCTCTGACATATTTCTCATCTGCTGCTGAACCAGGGAGGCCTCGAATGCCACCAGCATGAACAGTGTGAAAACACTGTAGTACCAGTACTCGTCCAGACACCATAGTCCAACACAGAAAACCTGATGAATGGCAGAGTGCATAATGTCTCAGGGATACAAATATTATTAAAACTTCCACTGCAAAACTAGTTAAATTCTAAGCCCCACCACACGTGCATACCTGGAAGACAAAAAAAGGAGCCGTGGCCCTCTCTTTGAAAAGCTCTAGAAAATCCGGCACCATCATCTCAGCTCGATTGGTGCCATATTGCTTTTCTGCAACTCTGAGTTCGGTCTCCTCTTGGTAGCCACGCCAAGATTGAAAGTAACCCATTGGGTTGCTGATGGGAAATGCTATTGGAAGGAAACGTTTCTTTTCTTTGTGGTCAAAGACGTAGCGGATCTTTTGAAACTCGAAGGATAAAATTGTTTCCCCATTCTCATCCTGCTGATCAGAATAAGGAAAAGACAAAAAGTTTAAATTACTGGATTAAAGTAAAGAAAGTATACTACATGCAAAAAGAACATGCTCCGAACTGATAACCAGTTGTAAAACCCAAACCAAAATTAAACTTTAGTAACCATAGTATACAGTAGGAGCTGTTTAAGACATTTGTTTAAAGTGTAAGAGCTTGCACACAACTTGTAAATAGAAATTATGTGTCTGACATGTCAAAACCTGGAGCTTCATAGGTACAGAATGTAAAATCAAAGACATCTTTCTAATGAAGACAACATGGGATATCCAGTCATCAGAGATGCAAACTAACCTGGTCCCTCTGTAAAGCAACAAGCTCAGCAGAACCATTGTTGGGGGTGGGAATGACCTTTACAAGTGTTGCCTTGTTTGGATCTGGCTCCTGTATGTGCAAGTAAAAAAACAACATATTCACACACTGCTGTTTTTGTACAGCCTAATAAAATTTGTATGTCTCAAATCAGATATGTTGTAACATAGAATTACTTTTCCAATGCAAGTTTCAGTCACATTATGTAGCAGTAGTGACAAGGAGCTGAAACCACTAAATAACCCCCACATTTCCCCAAACTAACTAAAAACAGCAAAAACCCAAAGCAATTCCACTCATTCTTAAGTGTTTTTAAAAAGCTAGAATGTTTACCTGTGAGGTGTAATAGTTGTGTGTCATATCAATGGTTTGCTGATATTTATTACAATGCAAAACAGTTAAAAGAATATTCTCTAATCGTGTTGATTCGATATTTTTACCAGGTTTGTAGTGAAAGTCTAGGGATTTCTGCATTTGAAATCAGTGCATTCATCAACATAGATTAATAAATTCTGTATTCAGTGATTTGTGGAATGGTTCCTGCGACACAAAATAAAAATGAACGAGCGGGAAAGAAAAATCACTCATGTATTGTAAGGTCAATTGCTAATGCTATATCATTAAACTATACAACAACATTTCTGTTACTACAGCTATCAAACGTTCCCACCCTATATTTGAACTTACATTTGGTAAACAGCTATTCAGATCTGTGATCATTTTAAAATTACAGAACATTGGGAAACATGCAAAAGTCTGGGGAGAAGAAAGTATAAGAGAAAACAGTTCCATACACAGGGATACCCAAACACCATCACAGAAAAATTGTTTTTGCTTATGTTTACCTTGGAACAAGTAAGCCAACAATGCGCATGCACAGACCAATAACCAGAGAGTGCTGTAAGGACGTGCGCGATCCCGATTGCAGCTAACGCAAGGAGGCCTGCCTCCGGATACTCAGAGGCACCGTAGACTCCCAACCAAACGTAAAGCCACCCCGGGTACAGAACAGCCAGAAACGGGAGGATTGTGCCATGTAGCAGTCGGGGCCTTCGCTTGTAAAGCGTCACCGAGCTCACCAGCTCGTCGCCGGTGCTGCTGTCATGCTGGTTGTGGTTCAGAGAGGGGGCCATTTGCAGCTCACCCGGTCCTCGTACTCCGTCTTCATTCACACTCCCGTCTTTCTTGGCGTCGTTCATTGTACTCGGTTCTCCCCTTTGGCCCCCGCTATCATCTACCACCACCCCTCGTGTTTCAGCAGGTAGAAATACGATTTGACACAGAGCGGTGTTCTACCTTGCCTTCGGAACCCGTTTAATGAATCGTCCGTTGGTTCTCAGACCGTAGCTTCCGCATACGTAAACACGTAAAGACACGTAATGAATAACGTTGAAAGAGACGGCACAGGTTAGCATATCTTGCCATTAAACAAACCATTTTCCCCATTTTAGTTGACACTGTAATGTTTAAACTAAGCTTCGTGTTAGTCTGAATGGTTTGTTTATTTAGCAAAAAAATTAACTACAATTTAGAGCAAGCTAAGTATCATAAGTATATGTAACCAAGTAACTACCCCTTTAACAAACATATCGTCAGAATAGGGGTTGGTCCAAAAGATATGACTGATGCAAGCCTGGACCAACTAGATTAAAGAATTCTACCACTATGTTGTTTTTTTGTCCAATGAGCTACGACGAGTTGTAACTACTTCACACAGTAACATGGTTCCGCATGCTAAAGTGGAGTTGGTATAACCTCTGTGTTGAATTTCTTTGTTCGATTCAACATCACACTGCAAGATGTAAGCTTCATTGCTATTTGTTCTGTTGAAGAGCTTATAGGGTATCAATATTTAAAGAAAACAATCTTTTAGGTCTTTACACATTGGCCTTATGTTTCTGTTACTGTTCTGCCTTTGATATGCTACAGCACGGCAGGTTGACTAGAGATGGCTGGTATATGGACTGGTGTGTTACATTTATTTAGTAGCCTATATGAATATCACTTTTCAGGCAAGCTGCTATGGAAATATCGGCAAGGTACTGCCATAAAGAACTGGAATTATATGGATCATGCGTGTCCTCGAACCCGTCGACATGGCAGCAAAATTGTCACGATCTCAAAATGAAGGTTTCACATTGTACATCCTCACAGTAAGGCAACTTGTAATTTCATTCCATCTGAGCAATGTTATTCTGGGATACAAAATTCTAAAGCATCTGTGCTTTACTCCTGAATGTATGAAGCCCAGTGATCCAGAAGATCAGACAGGACTGCACCAAAGAGTTTGTGAAATTTGAGCAATGCCTGAGAGAAAATCAAGACAGTCCTACCTCCTGCACAGCACAGGTCGCCAACTTTCTGGGCTGCGCAGAAACGGTGGACCTCAGTGGAGTGGGTAAGTCCATGGTGACTTATGCATTCTTGCACTGGACATATTGAATGATTGATAATAAATAATGAATGATTGATTGATTCACTAATAATGAAGAGAAAAAACAACAACAAACAATTGCCATATTAGCAGAATGAATCAAATTGTAGACCTTTTTAAAAAAAAACAAAAAAAAAACATAACTTTTTATTAAAGATTATCCTTTTTTATAGCAGACATTTCTTTCTTTTCCCAGCAGCAAATAAGGTACCTGAGTCATCATAGGATTCAAGATTCTCCATTGTATCACATTTGTGTGCTCAGCATCATGGATGGACTGGTTTCAGATGTATCAAAAACATGTTAATATATGTACAATCACTGTAAGAATAACTATTCTTTTCACTGTGACTCTTTGTAACAATAAAACGCAGGAACACTGCAGCACCATTACTTACAGGAATTCAGTAGAAAAATGTATGATTATTTTACTTATTAAAAGTATTCCTTCAAATATGGATACTCTTTGCTTTGTTGTACACTTTGCTGTGGTTTGCACTGACATTTTTCCACTGGGGGGGTTTAACAAAGGTATCTTCTCTACCTCTGATCTTTATAGCATTTATACTTCACTGTATGCAAGTCCTATTTTGTACTGATCTGTTCATTGAACCATTTCACTAAATGCTATTTGACTATTTCATATTGTTTTTTTCTTTATTTGTTGATTATGTCTGCCCCTTCAGGCCTGATTCATCGTTGAATATTAAACTGGAATGTGTGCTCCCACACAGACTCGTATGACTATACAATGGCTGAGAAATAGGGAGTCTGGGAAGAAAGGAGAAGGAGGTGACTGTCCACCTCTAATCAGCAGAACTACTGAGAGAGACAGAGGGAGGATGTTTGAGTTATGATCACTTTGACCACTGAGCAGAACAGAATTTTCCTGGTCCAGTAATTAAAGCTTTGTTGGGTATAAATAAAGTAAAAGATTCCTTTCTTTTTAAAGTGCTTCAGAAATGAATACCATATAAACAGTGAGTCAAAATATCATAATTTCTTGTATTTAGGAAAATAAGACAATAGTCCATCAAAGATAAAACTGCAGATTGTATTGAAGTTACAGCAACATTACAATCAATACACATCACCTTGCTGTCACTGAACAAAAGAGTTAAAAGAACTCATCTAATACTGCACAAATAAGTTACATTCACAATAATATCACTTTAAAAACACCATGAGTCAGTAATCAAAGTTGAACATAATGTCATAAAAGAATATCACAGGTTTTAGCCAATCACTAGCATCTAAATAAAACAAGTATCACCCTAATCCTATTTCATCTTGCACCACATGAGTCTACTCTGATGCGCTCAGAAACATTTACAGTCCAGCTTAGATTTGGAGGCTAGTTCCTTGGACCTATTTTGTGGTATAATAATATCATGCTACAGTTTAAATATTTGCTGATTATCACAGAAGGTACAAAATATCTACCCACAGTATCTAATATGATTTTTTTATTGATTTTTTATTTTTAGAAGAAAATTACAGAAATGATTACAACAATTAATTGTAGCACATTCATACTGACATTTACATTTGGAGTACATCATCATGTACCTTGTTTCCTAAATCTTGGGCATTGTAGATCTTTTGGTTGTAATTTGCTGCACTGTTTGTTACTGATTACATTATAAAATGAAGAGGGAACACTAAAGCAATTATAATTTATACAACCCTGTTTCCACATAAGGCTCTTAAAATGACCCTGCACTGTCATCTATATTCTAAATGCTTAAAAAAAGAAAAACTACTTTTTGGTCCATATTATAGCTGTCATGCATTATCAAAAACTAAGGATGTATTTTGAAATAAGTATACATGGAGAGTTTCCTCTGCTTTGCAAACTACTTTCTTGAAGTCAAATATAAAGTTAAACTGTCATCCTATCCAGCACAATATCCTGAGTTAAGTTGAGACTCAGGGTATATAAACATACACACTAACCTGAGAGCAAAATGGTAGTCCAATCCATACACAGTATGATTATACTGCAGTCATTCTCACAATAAGTAAAACTAGTCCTGGCAAAACAGAGGAAGTTATGCATTATACTAATATAATTTAGACCTTCACCTGCACAAAACACTTGCCAAGCTTCCTAAATCATGTAAATGGATTGATGAATTCTCTTTCATTATCACTTATTTGTAATTCAAGATATACATATTGATAGGTATATGTGTCATTTTTTTTTTCTTCAGATGGAAAGTGCCATGAAACATATTTTATTGAATATGACATAAATACAACAAGAGAAATTAAGGTCCATCATCTTGGACATCTATAATTTCCAGCATGTGATTCTTATCACAGAAAGGATGTGAGAATATTTAGTTAATTATGACTATGCCTGACTTATAATGATGTTAGCCTGTGATAGATCAGAAGTGTTTGGGTCTAGCCTGTTTAACGGAGGATGGTTCCACAGGTGTGTTGATGGACAGATTCCATTAGCTGCATCTCTGAGGTGAAAGGTGGAACAGGAGGGGAAAGGGTGAACATTTATAAAGGTCAGGAGGTGAAGTAGGAGTTTTGCATGGAGTAGAGACGGTCAATGGGGTTTCCTACTCGTCCTGTCAGGAGTCCTTCCCCTGTAGCTAAGAGACAGTCACCAAGGTGCCCAAGGCTTCCATCACTGTCCAAATCATGGAAGACAGTCTCTGAATCTGAAATTTAAATAAAAAAAGAGCTGTTTAGGTACCACCAAGGACATAGAGTGGAAACAAACATTACATTGTAACAAGGGTGGGATGATCCTTTTGAAAAAGTTTCAATTTCTGAGCGAGACAGCTTCATTCAAACTTGTAGTTTAACCTTCTGCCTTACCATAGGAGTGTAGCTGCTCACTGTTCAGCTGAGGTGGGGTAAGCCCATGTCGAAATGGCTCTCCACCATAGATGTTGGGGTCCAGAGCAAGTAACTGTTGACGTGGCAGTGATGGATATCCCAGCATCCCATCCATGCCATGGGTACTAGATCCATCTGTGAAGGTAAAAACCCATTTTAACCACACAAGTTTAAAGTACCTTTTTTTTCTTTTGTTTGTTTCTTTGTTTCTTACCTTCACTGTCATCATTACTTTGGCGGCCCCCTCTGCTTGGTCCTCTCCTCGTCCCTCCTAGTTGCTCTTGTTCTTGCTGCTGCTGCTGCTGTTGCTGCTGCCGGCGAGCTATCTTTTTCATCTAAGTCACAAAAATCACACGCTGTATGGATTTTCTCCATTTGCACACATTAGAAAGCTTGTTTTTAAGAAGATTTTAAAGGCTAACCTTGGCTCTCTGGTTTTGAAACCACACCTGCACAACACGCACTGTCAGCCCAGTCTCAGCAGCTAGTGTCTCCCTCACCTACAAATTAGAGTTTTCCATTGTTTTTTAAATACAAACTTAATTTACTGTTTTATAAACTCAAAGGCAAGACCCCCAAACAACAGAGTTTTAAAGTATTTTGTGGGATGCATTTTCACTGATAAGAAAATGAGCCACCCACCTTCCTGCATGGCTTAGCTGACACTTCAAAGGAGGCCTTGAAAGCTCGCCGCTGTTGCGTGGTCAAGATGGTGCGTGGTCGTTTTGAACGCTTGTGCTCCTTGCCTTCATCACCACCTTTCCCACCACTTGAGCCTCCCCCACCATCTTCATCCTCACTTTTGACTGAGTAAGAAAAGTAGACAACATTATCAGACCAGTGGCCTGTGTGACTGTGAGCTCTGGTCTATAGTGAACAACTGAATCAGCTGTGTCTAGGGTGTTTAGTTCCAAGCTGTTGCAGCTCACTGGAGGTTCAGGATCAACTTCACATACTGTAAATAATTAACAGGTTCTAATATAAAAGCTGTTGAGCACTTCTGAAGAGAATCTCTAGAAATATTCCCCACACAGGCTTCCTGAATGTCAAGGTTAAATTTGTGAATCTAGTTTAAACAGTGAGGTCATTTTACTGTTACACACTTGTCTGCTGTGTCCTTTAAAAGATTTTTGCCAGTATGATGCTGTTCTGCCAAGCAGTTGTGTTGCACATCCCTGACAGTGCCTAATTGGTCAGTAACCTACTTAATAATGCCTACATATTTACTACTGTCTACATATTTACAAGCTTAAGACCAGTGGTGGAAAAAGTTCTGAAAATCTGTACTCAAGTACAAGTACTGTTACATTGCTAAAATATTATTCAATTACAAGTAAAAGTACTGGTGTTAGAGAAATACTCAAATAAAAGTACAAAGTATTCGTAAAAAAAACTACTCAGAGTATTAATAATTTTTAACGGCTGATTTCACTGTCACTTCTCCACACTAGGGCTGGAAATTGTGTGTTTTCCTTTACTAAAGTTAAAACGCCAACAACTTCAGTAATAATCATTAATAATTGATAAGATTAAAAAAAACAAGTGTTTTTCATAATTTTTTTCTTCATTTTAAATTTTTATTTCTTTATTCAGCAAATGTCTCCGGCAGACAAAAAACTAAATGACATGAGGAGCCACGACTTTTGATTAAATATCCATGA
>JAPMNP010710870.1:0-15116 GCA_029874935.1 Atherina boyeri
GTGTGTGTGTGTGTGTGTGTGTTCGATCGATCGATCGATCTCCCCTCAGCATACAAAGACCTTTAGTGTGTTTGTAGAAGACCATCACACAGTTTTTATTTTTTTATTTTTCATAGATGTGACTATACCAGAGGTTGACCTGCAGTGGGCACCATTACCCAAGCTTCTGCTGAGAGGTCTGAGTGCAAACAGCCACTGGGAGACATTAGATGAACAGGACATCTTTACAATGGTATGAAAATTCTGCTTTTATATCCTCAGTGAATAGGGTTCATCTCAGGGTAAAACATTATGGAAGTCTTAGCTTTAGAGTGTAACATAAAACGAATCAATACTTGTACGTCCAGCCTCTTCCCAGCAGTGTGATGCACAGTTATGTTTTCCCTGGAGCTGCGTGGGATGTGCCTGCACAGAGAGCAGCTGTGGTGGACAGCGTTCCCTTCAGTCACCCCGCTCATGTCCCAGCCCTGCTGGAACTGCTGCGCCACCAGTGCGCTATAAACACCCTGCTGAGGAGCTGTTTGACTGTTCAAAGTGCCAGTGAAGGTGCAAGGAACTCTACATCTAAAAAAAAAAATCACACTCCTTGTGTAGGTGCTAATGTTTTGTTATTTGTTTGAGTATGTTACGTAATACTTTATTGATTTAAAATCTCATCAGGTTCAATTTGTGAGCGGCATTTCGAAATCCTTCCGGAGTCCGATACCAGCTTTTCTGTGACCTTCCACCAACCCCGCACCAGCTCCCTTGCTGTTTGTAAGCATTTGTTACTATGTCAACTGTTGGTTTCTCTTTTTTTTTCTTTTTTAAACAAAGATTAAAGTATTACCTGATGCATGGCAACCAAGCTTAGGAACTATTTTGGTGGTTAATCCTTTTGAATATTTATTTAAGCAAAGGTGCCAAACATTAAGAGGTTTCAGTCGCTAAAAAATAGAGGATTTGATTAAAACTGGAATAGCTTGTTCTTATTGATTGTGGGTTTAGGTTTTAATAATACAATGATTCATAATAAAGCCAGTGGCAACTATATTACCAAGACGGACTTAGCTGTGCATTTATGTCTACAGTGCTGCTGAACATATCCAGTCCTCATCAGATTAGCTGCAGTTTTTATGGAGAAGGAATATCTGATCCGTCACTGGATGAATACATCACCACAGTTATAAAGAGGTACATTTACCTGGCAAAACCATTTCCCTTTCTATATGGCTCAAAAAGGGCACATGTGTCTAAACAAATTGTTTCAAATAGTGAGTTTCAGCCTGATGGTGTCTGATTTTCTTTTTCTTCCCTCTCAGTTGTATGTCCATTCCTGTGACCATGAGGACATTACACAGCAGGCTGGAGGAGATCACCTCTGCCCCACTTTCTCCCAGCTGCCTGGCCACCGCAGAAGCTGAAAATGACCACTCGGTTCCTTCAAGCACAGTTGCAATGGACACCAGCAGAGATTCAGCTACACTCTCCCAAAGTGCAGCTGTGCCAGAGGACCACGTTGATGTTCCTGATACGGCCTCTTGTGCCATGTCTGTAGCCCAGTCTGAGTTTCCTCCTGAAATAAATACCAGCCCCCCTGTGAACCCTTACCCATTCTCTCCTGTGGCTGTGTTTCCTCACTGGATGGGCAGCAAAGGGGAACTGTCAGAGCTGATCTGAACCTATTCAGAAAGTGTGAGGCAGCTGTTTTCCTCACAAATCAGATCAGTTTAACCGGGGAATGTTTGCCGCATAATGGCTCTTGTCATTTCGAGATGCTGATGTGTAACTGGTGGAGTTTGTATTTGTCTCACTATGCATTCCAGTGAGGCAGAGATTGCTGGCTGTAAAGGTCTGAGGTTTGGCATTTGACCTGAGACAACCAGGAGCCCAGTTCCTTGGTACCATGTAATCCAATCAAACACTCTTTTAAGTGCATTCTTGATGGTTCATCAGCATAAACATATGCAATTTTAGAAACAGAAAAGTATCACAGACCATAACTAGTCATGTCATGTTTCCCTTTGAGAAAATAAAGTGTAGTATAATAAAGAAATTACATTTGGTGTTAAGCATGGGAGCTGAATACCTCTGTAGAGTGGAAACTTTGCAAGAAGAAATCTCTTGATTACTGCTGAGGGCAGTTGTGCTTTTTCTGGATGCCAGCCAAGACATCTACCAAATTTAGAACAAATGACTGGTCTGTACAGTAGTAGAAACATTTTTACTATCTAATGCTGAAGGAGGGAATCCAGTCTTGGCAGGCAATTGGTACAGAGCCTTCAATAGTGTGTATTATGGAGAAGGATTTAACATATACTCTGAATATTTGGTCATCTGTCAACAGCAGACAACTGGCTTTGTCTGGGGACTTTACTTCCACATATCCAATGACCTGTATGACTTCTATTCATAGGAACATTCCTACATGTGTGGTATAGCGGCTCTCTTCTTTCACAGGGGCTGTATTCTCCGAATATTTAGGAGATTATGTGTCCTCATCTCCGATTGGTTCAGAAAAAGTCCATAAAATGACACCTGGTGATATTAGATATGAATATTTATGAGGTATAACTTCTTTGATTGCGAACTTGATTTTTGTCCAGTGACAAAAAAGTAGTGCCTTCCTGTAAGCATAACATTCTGTGAACCAAATTCACCGCAACAATGCATTGCAATTTGGTGTCATCTCAGCATTTCTGAGTCATCTTGGATTCTTTAAAGCGATTTTTTTCTTGCCTCCCCCCTTTCAATATTCACATCTCCCTCCCTGGTCTGCGGTCTCTTTAAATCTGAATCCAGTGGACGGGAGCTGCGCGTCCTCACAAAGTTGTCTACCAGCACTCCGCCTGATAAACAGCTGCTTACCATTTAGGGAAACTTCTCCCAAGTTTTTCTCCGACCTCCTCGAAATCGTGTGTGTGTGTGTGTTTGTGTGTCCACCGCTTAAAGCCTGCGGATGTTCAGATATAGAGTCTGCACCGCTGGATGCACAAGTCTGGATTCTAGGTTTGCGTAATGCTCAGGCGTCCTCTGTTCAACATCTGGATTAACTATTTTAAGTCAGAGCTAACGGGCCCAGCACAAATATCTGCCTGTGTAGCCCATCTTTATGGGCAGACTGCTTTTTTACACCGGAGTTTAACTTGATAACCCGAGTTTTTGCGCATAGATTATGTATTCTTTAAAATGGGTGCGAACAATGGAAAACCGTATGGGAGCGAGGGTAAGTGCTGCAATAATTACCTTAAACATATTTAATTTGACTTCCACTCTGAAAGACGACCTCTTTTTAATCTCATTGTTGCTCTTGTGAGCAAAAAATAAAATAAACGACTGTTAAGTCACAGTTATTTGCGACTTTTTCCACACTAAGCCAAAATAAAAAACTATGACGCGCTGTCCGAAGTCTCAACTTCGAGTTTATCCTCCAGACATCAGTTTGCTAGCTTAGAACTAGCACTACCCCCTCTTATCTGAGTTTTCTTGGTTTAACGTTTTCTTTTTTTTTGTCCGTGTATGTAAAGTCAAACGCGTTTCTTCACCTGTCATTTAGCTGTTAAGGAAATGAGCTTCTTTTGAGCACCAGTTAACTTTAAAAAAAAAAAAAAAGATTTTTAAATATGTGCAACGTTCATATTCATCATACACGACAGAGAGACACCTGGTGGTCATAGTTTCATACTTCAAAATGTATTTTCTTCTCTTCTTCAATGAGCTGCTTATTCATAACGGTTTTATTTATTTATTTATTTTTGCTTCAGTGAAAAGCAGTGTAGTTTGACAGAAGTCTTTAATTTAAATGAGTAGAAGTCAGACTCAACCTGTAGGCTGTTTGATTAAATATCATCTTATCACACATAAGCCTATTTTATAACCTGTCTTAGAAATAAAAAAAAAAAAATTTCTGCATATCTTTTAGAGTTGGCTGAGATGTTTGTTTTGGTATCTTGACCATTTCTAGAATTTTTTTTTTCTCTACAGTTCCAGACCCTACTGATATTGGATTTGGAAGCCATTTTGTGCATACCGGCCAGGTTATATGATCAATCCATAAAATAGAAGTCAGGGACCGTGCATCTAACTTTTAGAACAAGCTAATGTCTTAAAATGTGTATTGCATTTAGAGTTGATCCATTTCTGCAATATTATCAACTATCCTCAAGTTCACTAAGTATTTCTGACATGCTGTGTCTCTTGTTGATTATTCTGATTGCAAATATTGTGTTTAGTTGAAGCATCAGAAACTGGTGCTGTTGAAAGACCACAAAACAAAAAAAAGCCAATCGGCTCCTTTACTGTCACTTTTTGAGCACACAGTTGACTATTGAGACACAAAAGAGTTCCACCATGCACTGATTAGATGCACTCGCTGTCTGCCTCACTGATAAATCCACAAAGCTGCTTCATCCAACAGGAATGCGTTTCAAATCCACTGAAACAAAACATTAAACCTTTTTTTTTTTTACAAGACATTACAATAACCACAATTTGAATCTGTCGGCTTATACCGCAAAGCAGATAACATCTCTAACATGTGGCTTTAATAATCAGAGAATATAAGCTCAGTTGGATGTTCAAAATCATCTTCATTACTATGAGCAGGGTTTCAGACCGTTTTTACATTCACGTTATTACCACTTACCTCTCAGAAAAACTGTGAGCCAGCTCAACCAAACGCATTATTCTGGCCCCCAGTGCTGAGATGTTTGTATAAATAACATTCCAATGAGCTCTCTTCCTAAGTCAATAAGTGCAGAGAAAAGCTTGGAACTCGTGATCTTAAAAATAACATGTGGGCCAGCTTCACCTTGGAATTCAGCCTGTTGAGGTACACGAGCAGATTCTCTGATACCAAGTTGAAGTTGACTGAGCTCTACAGCAACATCACTGTGACAGAGATACAAGACGTAGCTAGTGTCTGACAAAATGATACCATGAGTTTCTGGTTCAACAGGAAAGATGCTGAAACCAGTAGGAGGAGATCTGTTGATTTGTTGTAGAAGATTTATACGAACTCAAGATGTTAGCTAGTTGTTTGGAATGTGCTGCTCCAGCAGTTTGGTTAGGGATTCATGTGCTGTATGACGGTGACAGCTAGCGTAGCCATGAGATGCTAGTGGAGTTATTAAGGAGCAGGCTGCAGAGGTTTCTTTTCACTTTCTTCTGACTCCACATCCCTTTCTGACTTTCTCTTTAGAACTGACGCTGACCCCAGCAACATCTGGGATCACCCTCAGCAGGCAAAAATTGGCACATGGGAGATTTTGATGCTGTGAATAAGTTTAGTATTGTAGTCGTAAACCATGATATTTATGCTCTGTAAAGACCTCATGAAAATGTAGTTTTCATTACTCGTAGCAGGCTTGCCATTTCCTTTCTGTTCAGAAGGGTCACGGTAAACCGTTCACCTGTGTGCAGCATGAGATCAGGTTTTGGGTTCACTTGGAATGATGAAAAAACAGCGTTTTTAAAGATAGCAGAAAATGCATTTGGTGGTGTAACTGTAAACACCAGTTGGTGTTGTTGCATGTTTTTTTTTTGTTGTTTTTTGTTTTAAAGTATCCAATATTTCCATCCTTAATACTGCAGCAAACTTCTGCTTTTCTGTATGGGGATGTAGGACAATATTGTGGCAGCCGGTCTGACCGTGCATCTAAGATAGTGCATGTCTTTACTTTGCAGTCCTGAGCGGGCAAACTTAAAATGCCTTGTTATCCATCTTATGTTTTATTTTTAATAGTCTAAGAGTTGTGGTTTTTGTTTATTTTTTTTTTTGGATGAGAATTTTCACCTTCATGGCAGGGACTCAAATGAACATCCATCACGTTCACATACAGTATGACTTGCAACACATGACCCATGAACAAGTAGCCTATTATCTGATCTGCTGTATATAGGTCAGTAGTTTACTGTGACTGGCAGATTTAGCCACTTATGAAAACTACAGTCTTGTGAGTTAATTCAAGCCAAACTATTTACTGAACTGTAACTTCTGAGATTTTTTTTTTAAAGAAACAAGATCTCAACATTAACAAGATTTTGGATCTCAACGAGTTTCTAAAAAAAGGGAGCTGTGGAGGCTAAATTACCCGCTCCGTTTATAAAACACTGGCAGACGAGCTGGATTATTGGAAATAAAAACATCGGGTTTTGACAAGCTACAATAATTTATAAGTCACTCAGATTTTTCCTCTTATATTCATGGGACAACAATGCAAAGCCAGTGGAGCACAATTTTAAAACTTTATTGTATTATGCTGTTTACTTAAAGTATAAAAATGCTGTTTTTATGGCTTTATATATCTATATTTCTGAGACCGGTGTCTTATTTACAAGTGTAGAATTCTGCAAGCCATCACTTCACATCTGTTTTCAAGTGTATCTCCACAATTAATTACACACTGGTCTCAACTATGCAGCAACCATCCACTAGCACATTATAAGCATATGACAGGAAGCAGGACATTTTTGGAGGCTTATTTTTCCACAAAAGACAGAGGAACAACTAAACTGCCCGGAATACTAGAGTACATCTGCTTGCCTTGACCCAGCGTTACACTTTCTACTTTGCTTTGTCATCTAATGTTGACATCTACAAGTTTAATGGGAACATCTTTGTTATTTGTGCTGCGTTTCTCTTAGTCTGCTTTGAGATATTGGAGGGTTGAATATGGTGACAGGTTGCTTTTTTTATGCTCATCCTAAAGCATTGCATTTCGAGATTTGCCTACTTTGTCTAGGTCATTGCTTTAGATGCACATGTTGGTGTGACTCTATGAGAACACCTCTTTGGCCAGTTGTGCTCATTGAAAGGCGCATACTTACTCTCAAGAAAGCCACAATGCTGCATTTATGATTTGACAGAGGAATGAAATGCCATAAACAACCTCTCCACAAGCAGCCTGCAGTCATCATGGCAGGGAAGACTGTCATACTCTGGCTGCACAGGCACACATTCAAATGTATGTTTCTTTGAAATTTAGAGCTCCTGTGTCATTATGTAGAAATGTAAGTCCTATGTCCATAAAACAAACATGTCTCATAAAGGAAGAGTTGGAAATGCATGTAAACTGAATCAAAATGACTTTGATGTGGCAGTTGTTAGGCTGTACGCACTCCATGACCTAAGATGTATGCTGCAGATGATATGTAGTCATTCATTAAAAGCTTGTATCTTCCTCTAGAGCGTTTCCTCACTTGTCCTGTGAGGAAGTAAAGACTGAAGGAGGATTTCAAGAAACTTTCTTCTTCTTCCAAATATCGAAAACGGATGCTAATTCAAACAAACCAGCGCAGACTTTGTGCATGTGCCAAGGCTAGCCATTCATCGCCAGCTGAGGAACATAAAAGTCATAAAAGTAAAGAGTGATGGGCTTTATATTTCCTTACACTTCATGTCTCCTAAGCATATTAAATACATCACCAGAGTGAGATTATCTCTGACAGACATTCTTTAGTGTTCAAACCTGAGCTCTCAAATGAAAATACTTTTTTTGAGACTGTGGGGTAAAAACATAATGAATTTAATGGAACACAAATTAAAAAGTGAGTTTGTCATCTCAGCCTTGTTATATATTCTAAGCACTTGTGTTTTTCTACCCTGCAGGTAAAGGGAGCTCAAGCATCTCCTCTGACATAAGTTCGAGCACAGATCACACACCAACTAAAGCTCCGAAGAATGTGGCTACCACTGAAGGTAAGGCATCTGGTGCTCATTAACCAAACTGCCCTCCCTTCTTCTTCTTCTTCTCCTCCTCCTGCTGCTGCTGCTGCCTTTTTGGGAGAGAAACCTGTGTGTTCTTGGGAGGAGCTTAAATTGAAAACAAACTCACAGCTCCCATCAGAACCCAGAAACCAAAGGCATTTCTTGAGCTTTGTTTTAGAAGAAAGAGGGGAAAAAAACAACACACATTTCTAGCTTCTCATTGCGGAAGAATGCTTATCTAAACTATAGTCGTATCAGGCTCAAAGTATTGCCAGGGAGGGAGGGAGGTGTACGTGCCTCAGGAGAGGGATTCGCAGGAGATGGAGGTGTAGGGAGTGAAAATGCTTTTGTTGCTTCCCTGCATGAAGCTCCCTCTCCCTCATCCTCCTGCCTCTCCGGGCAGTCTCCCAAACACGAGAATTTCTGCATGGAGATCTTAGTCAGGAGTGTATGTGTTACAAATGTAAACTGTATGCTCACTGTAATGGTTCAGAAATACTTTGCAGCTGGCAGAGGCCTTTTGAAACCTCCTGTCAACAGCTGCCTCGAATGTGGATCAGTTGGAGCAATTTGTCAGTCATAACAGCAGTCTTTTGTTACCCAGGAACGAAACATGATAAAGAAAATATACTCTCTCCATCTTCAGAATGTAAATCCAGTCATAGGAAACCCTACTGTCTCGCTACAATCTTAAAATGTATCTCGTTATAATATGTTGGTTAACCAAATTTGTTGCTCCTGTAAATTATTATTTTGGTACTGACCACAATTTATTACCAGAATTGAAAAAGTTTTGACAATTTTCTGTTTATTTCAGTTGATTCAATTTTATTTTTAAAAGTTTACAAAAAGAAGCTAACAAGGCTATTGTGTTATAAACTAGCTGCTTATTCTAGGGATGGTGGATCTACTCATACAGCTATCTGGATGTTAAACCAAAGCAACCACATTCCTGCATCCTGTTTTTGGTCTGTTATTATAATGAAAAAAATCATGAGCAATTATTTGTAAATTTAACTGTGCAGTTATTTATCTGTCTCATGGCATAATCTGTGATTTACCCGAAAGAGGGAAAATCCTCCACCTTTCTTTGGGGTTGCACAATATGTCTTACATCTGTACTTATTGAATGTGTATTATCAATATCTCAAAGATTTATTGATTTGAAATAAGACAAGCACAGGTGTAATAATGAGGGCTGCATTAGAGTTAGAAGTCCTGCTTTCATACATGTTCTACAACAAACTAGCATGCACAAGCATATAAATGGAATTTAGCCCTTTATAATATACCTGAAATTAGCATTGTACAGTATATATGATTATTTATTTACATATCACATGTCATATCGTCATTATGATATTCAGCAATTATGTTGTATATTATGTCTTATTTTAATATTGTGCAACCCTTACCAAAGAAATCATACTTACGGTTGTTTTGGTTCAAATTGAGATGACGATCATTCAGCATGATGGCTCATTAACTTTACATGAGGAGTTGGTTAGGGATTCATGGTCACCTTTTCAAATGTGATTTTCTTTCTTATCTTCATAAATAGAACATTTTATCTCCTGAATGATCCAGCGTGATCTGAAAATAGGAGTTAAGAACGCTCCGTGAGCCAAGAGTAATATTTTGTGGGAGGAATGCTCCATTAGACTGAGCAAATTTGGATATCTGATGATGGCAGACAGATTCTTATTGTCTTTCTAGCACCCATCCTACATCACTTATCAGTTATCAGTTAAATCATGATGGCATGCAGTAGGGGTGGGCAATATTATACCGTTTGCGATACTTCCGGTATATCCTTTGACACGGTAGAAAAATGTAATACCATGATATCATATAATTCATATGATTACACATTTCCACCATGAAGATGTCATTTAACTGTGTCTCAACCCGTGTAGCACTGTTGAGCACAACAAAAAGAGTGGACAAGGAAACATGGTGGAGCGAAGCAGAGTGCGGCTGTGCAACATATACAATGCTGATTTCAGCTTCAAACAAGCTTCCCAAGTTGAATCCGGGCTAATACCAGATGTAGATACACCGCCATTGCTAATTTAGCCACTCTTGCTATATTTAACATGTACTCAAACCCTTCTACGGACTCTTTTTGAAAAATGTGAGTAGCGACAAATCCAGCGACTTTTTCGCGTATCTTTGGAGACTAATGGTGACAGACATGAAAGCACGTATCGTTGTTATTCTTGTAAATGAGAAGCTGCGCTGCCGTAGACCCCTCCCACATCCCAAAGAACTTGCAAGTGGCTGGTGCACTGTTGAAATTAGCGTCCCTGCCGAATGGTGTGTTGCATGGTTTCACGGCAGCAATACTTATTTCAACACTAGACCGGGCCTCACGCAGCTGTCACAAACAGCGATGGGTTTTTCTTTAGTTTGCTGTGCACCATATGCCAAGTCGAGAAAATGGTGGAAGGATTTTACAGTCTGTGACCTCTTGTGCAGCCAAAAGACATCAATATCGTCTGTGATACCAATTTGTGATATTGTAAAAGAATATAGTGATATAATTTTTTGTTACATCACCAACCCCTAACATGCAGTACCTTGTTCATGTACAACTCTTTTGACTGTGCAGGTTTGGTGACACTCAGTGAACAGGAAGAGTACGAACCATTAGGAAAAAATGAAATCTCAAAACCAGGAAACCAGGATAATCGCAAAGCCACTTGAGAAAAATGTGCAATCAAAAACATTGACACAATCCCTCGATTGTACATCTCACCAACTTCCTGCTGCCATTTCTCTGAGCTGACCTCTGACTCACGGCTTGTTTTGCACACTCATGCATATATCCAGTGTTCTCCTCCTGTTCTTCTCATGCATTGTCATCACCAATCTTAAATTTGCTCTGGCACGGTGAATGTAGTATCCTCGTGGTTTGGCGCTGCCCACAAGAAAACAAATAGCAGCTGCAGCCTGTGTTTGTAACTGTCACTCAGCCGAAGGTTTAAAGGTGTTTCGCAGAGAGAAAAGACGCAGCAGTGGAGGGGAAAAAAACAGGAGGCCATCTCCTCACAAGGCATCACATGTTCTTTTGGTTTCACGCAAAACGCTTGTGAATTAGGTTTTTTGTAACGCGGTTAATTCTCTAATTAGCGTTGTTAAATGTAGAGCGAAATGCGTGTGTGAGGATGTAGTGCGATGACCTCCCTCAGATTAGCTGGAAATGCTGACTCACTTGGATCTGTCCACTGAGGGGCTTCTGGAAATGAACCCAAAGTATTTTGGGAAAATGTATAATTGTCCTGACTGTCTCTTCTTGGAGCACAACCTGTACAGATAGGAATATATAGACAGAGAGGGTAAAACGTCATAGCCAAAGCCGTCCAAACCATAATTCCCAACTGTGTTATGACTGAAATTGTTATTTTTTTCTCCATGCTAAGTGGGAGTAATTACATGGTCTGGAACCACCATGGCCACAGTCAAATCCCCCCTCCTTAGAAAGACACACACATGCACACACATACGCAAATATACACAGACATGCAGACCTGTGTTCAAAGACTCACACACAGTGGCAGATCACAACAGCTCCTGCCCACCCAGTCCTGTGGGCCACTAAACTAATCAGGAAGCAGTCTGGGCTGTTTCTCCACCACACACTGGGAGTATTCATAGAGCCCACACTGTCCCCATGCTGTACTAAGGTCACTGCTACATTAATCTAGTTACAGGAGTTAGCTTTTATCTCTGCCACTATACCAAATGTCACAGTATAACATGAATTAGCTGAGCAGGAGCCATATGTTCAGCCAACTACTCAGTCATTTGTCTAGTAAATTTGACAAAATCTACCTAATGTTAATATATTTGCTTAAATTATACACAAAAAGATAGTGCTCATACTAGATTAATAATAATGATAACAGCGAACAGATATCTACAGAAAAGAAGCAGGATTATGTGTTGGTAAAGGACGGCTTTCCAGTTTCCTTTTTCAGTCTAGAGTAGTACTAACATTATGCCCTCAAAGCTTTTCATAGAGGGCGAACTATGCCAAACTAAAATCCAACTTTGGAACCTTCAGCCACTGTCTAAAGACAGTGTAGTCTTTTATTTGCTTTTTAAAGTTGTATCGTTATTCAGAAACCGGCACAGCATTACAGGAAGTCTTCATCCCATGTACATTATTCAGATAGTAGTTTGCTAAAACTTGAAGCCCTGAAGCATTAACGGTTACCTTCAGAGGTTAAGTCAGAAGACTGTAGCGGATGCGTTTTAGATTGGTAGTTGGAAAAACTCTCATTCAGGGTAAAAATGTGTGCTAATTCAGCTTTTATTGCACTAAAATTCAATTTTCAGTTACAGTCAGCCCAAGATCGCAATTGCCGTCAACCCTCATACTATCACGTGGGACGAACACATGGTTTTTGAGGTAGGCAATGTTTTTAATTTTCAAGAATGAAACATCAAATAATAGGAAAAAAACGTTTTGGAGACAATAATTGACATATTTAATATATAATCATCTTTTTAGTGGTGTGTTATGCTGAACAGCATTATCCAACACAGCAGTGTTGATTGATTATCAAATAACGAAGCTTCATGGTTATTATTCATTTCCTTGACCCAAGACATTTATTTAGGATGATTTAAGAAGTGTACAGCTGTTAACATAAACAGTTAAATCATCTCTTCTTATAAAAATGATAGCCGAGAGTTGGTCTATCTTAAAAGCCCAAAGTTTATTTTAGCCAAAGTTGGAATTAATGGAATAGTCAGACTCCATTAAGTGTTTATAATGCAGCTTGTCTAAGAAAAAATGAAGAAAGAATTGCACCATTTCCAAAAGCATGAAAAGGCACATTTCCCTGCATTTTTCTCATTCAGCCAACATAAAACCAGTCAAATCCTGACTACTGAACAGTTGTATGTAATTTATTCTCTTTTTGATCAGGCCTGTTGTTATCTAGATAGATCATTTTAGCCTAAATGAATGAAACTTTCCACAACTAAATTTGTAGAAAGTCATTTTAAAAAAAGATTAAAAATTTTAACTGATCGGGGGGACACTTTGACTTTACAAGCATGCTAAAATTCAGGCTACGTATATGTGGAACTTCTGCAGTGTTCTCACAGAGTTTTAGCCTGTAAACAGCCCTGAAATGCTAACGTGAGATTGCTGAACAGTATTTCAACTGTTGTAGAAACTGTTCTTTGTCCAGCAGATTAAAGTGTCAGAATTATTTTCCAGGAGAAGTCAGAGGCCCAGGACATTTTACTATTCAGAACAGTGAGGTGAGGCTGTCACCTCCTGTCTGACTTTGTAGCCACTGTGTCTAGGATTCAAACCAGACACCCTCAGAATTAATAGCTAGAGACTGCATCAGTTTTCACCAGAGCTGTTTCATGTTTCTCTTAACTAAAAACTATTCCATCACAATCATTTCAAAGATGTTATGACCTCCTCCTAACTGAATATCCTCCAACTCCAATACCAGTCTGCAAATGGAAAGTAGGGCATTGCATGTTTTCATTCACGGACCCATCATGTATTCCCACAAAATCAACATGAGGAAGTTACACTCATTCTCCTCCAGAAAACAAACCGAGTTGGGCAGTCGTCTGGCAGGTTTTCGCAATGTGCCTCTGTTTTCACTTATTATTTAGACAAGTTTGTGGTGGCCTGACCCAGTTACGTTTCTTATTAGCTGCAGATTGAAAGGCACAGTCCTGGACAGTAAATCCTTCCAGTGGGATGAAATTGGGTATCTCGCAGCAGGGGTTACAGTCTGACCCTGTCTGGGCCTCAAGGATTTGCTTTGGCACAGTCCGACTCAGGGTACCTGAGGAATGCGGCTCAGACAAAGTAGGAACCAAATTGATAGCATTATGAGATGTGGTATCATCTGAAGCCTTTTCCAAAGCTTCAAACATTGATATAACACAGAATCCCAGGACTGGTGTCAAAGCAGCCATACTTTGGGGTCAGTTCCTTCACCCATTTACAGCGGCACCAGGAAGGTGGGAAGTTGTGGGAACAATGAACATAGCGACTTCCTCTCTGGCTGCCAAGGACCTAAGAAACAGAGATAACAGTGACAGGGGAGAGCCTAATCTGTTCTTTCATATTACTTCCAGCACAGCAGTACAAGGCTACACAGTGAACATGCCATGATTTATGTGAAGTTCTCTACATGTTTATCATATGCAGTATGTCATTCGTGACAAATATCTACATTCAGCGAGAAGTCACAGAAAGAATCACAGCAGCACTGATTGGTTATGGTTGGGGTTTTGACAGGAATTTACGCCACATATCAGCAAAATGTTGCACTGTTTTTCCAAAGTTTTGACTAAAATAAAGTAAAACCAGCAAATATCTCCACTGTCTACATTTGAACAAGTAATTTAAAGTTTCTAAGTATAAATCTTGAAAATGTAAAATGCTCTGATGTGAATATCAGGTAATATACATTTAGAGATCCCCAAATACTAAAAAAGTCAATAGTATAGAGTTAAATATAAGCTTTATAAGTTATAAAGGGACTTTCTTCATTGAAAGAGACATTTTCTCAATAAACAGTGAAATATTAAACTTTCTCTTTGCATGATGGGTAAGTATTGTGTTGAAAATATAAGTAAATTCAAATTTATTCAATCATTATGTTTGAATATGGATTTCCCTGCATAAATTTAAATAAATTTAGTTAATACAATTTGCCACTAATGTCTTTTGACCAGAACTCAAATGGGTTTCATCACTTTTTTTTGTTTTTTGTTTTGTTTTTTTACACAGTTGGAATTTCTTACTTTTGTGTACGTCTGAGTTGTACATTGACATTGGCAGCAATATGGCGTCATTGGCGTAGGAGAAGAGGGGGAATAATATCCTTTAAAATGATCTTGCAAACATTCTCAGACCTAACATTTGAATGAATCCATAGGCTGTTAAAGATGTTATTACACAGTTGTCATTTAGACATCTTGGTCTGGATTAACAATCCTTTATGTCTATTTTCAGCTACAGTGTAAGGTAGAGATCATCATTGACAGAAATATTGTCACTGCACTCAAGGTCTCATACTAACTTTGTAGCCCATTATAGGTTTTGTCAAATGTCACATTTCAGCAGAGATTATGTGGAACGATGAGCGATGCCTGGAGAGATCAAAGTCGCTGACAAATCAGTATTCCTCTTATGTAGGGTGGATGCAGCCTCCCCAAACGATAAGGACTCCTTCAACTGTTTCATATGCACTTTAAAGGCACACAAGACGGTCTCTGAAGGTTTCACTTTTTTTTTTTTTAATGTAAAGTTTATTAAAAAAACAAGAAAAGCAAACAAACAAAAAAACAACAGTTCCTCTGATTTTCACCAATAAACCTGAAAGGGTGACAAAATCCTTTAACATGGTCACTGGTCTGTCTGACCATAACCTTACTCTTA
>JAPMNP010710873.1:0-13238 GCA_029874935.1 Atherina boyeri
TTTTAAAACGGAACAAGTCTCCAAAGTGCTAGACATGAAAATCAGTAATATTGATGAATAGAATAAAAACAATAAACAAGTGTTGATCTGTTTGGCTTTGGCAATATTACCTCTAAGGGCTAAGCAGCATTCAATGTGATAGTTTCACACTTATAAGTCATTTCAAATGCTATCAGTGTATCTATGTCAGGTAACTTATACAAGCTTCAGGAAGAATAAAGCATAATGAATGTGCACCAGATATTGAGTCTTGTCTGGTGAAGATGGACATTGGAGTGTGAAGAACTTGGCAGAAGCACAGCAATGAGTGGGACGAGACATGTAGCTCCAGACTGTAACATGTGCAAGCCACACTCACCAGACACCTGGCAAACCACAAATGACTATAATGCATAGCTCCAACTAAACAGAGGAGAACACAACAGATGACAGAGGCTGCACTGATTCTCCAAGACGTTCAAACGCAACACTGCTTTAAAGGCAATTGGAAGAAACACAGCATGCTGATTTACAAGAGTTATGGGCTATTTGATAAATACAAACACTGGAGAGCAAAGGTCAAGAGGGTAAGTGACACAAAGGCCCCATTTATACAACGACAGTAAGACGCAAAAGGTTCTGTTGTGTTCTGGCCTCTTGATAACATGGTAACAGAGTTTTGGGTGGATAAAACCGCAAAGACTTGTCAACAGCCCCTGGAGGGATTTTTTTGCAACTCAAGACAAGTCCTGTCATCGTAAACTATTTTCTTAATTAATACATATATCACTTACGCATGCCAATAACTGGCCTATGTGTTCGCCTTTACCGAGGAAGTTAGAGCGATGCCGGACAGTTGATGCATATTTGACTGTTCACATGGTGGAGGCGAAAAGCCATGAGAACAGGATATAAGTTGTTGCCAGTTTCCAGGGAAGAAATGCTAGTGAGCAGCCTGGATTCGCGTGATCCGTCGGGGAAACCGTGATAACTTTGTCTCTGGTTGTCTGTCTGATGACACCAAAGTGGTGGACTTTTGCCCGTCTGTGGACATGAAGAGCAAGTTGAGAGACAACGGCCCAAGTAGCAGGCAGCATGACTCCATCGCCATGAAATTGTCAAATATGCACCGATGCCCTCCAAAACATCTCTCCCCCACTCGTTCAATATATGCATTAACTCTACAGTTGAATGAATAGGGAATCATTAGCTAGGTTTACGTGGACAAATATTTCATCAATCCGATTGAAATCAGCCTGATCAAAGATTTCCACTGACATGTTTAAATGGAAGTTGTGTGTTTACATGATGGACAGATTTGATACGATTGTAATGCGAGATTGTCATCATTCAGTGTCGGAAATACCAAAAAAAGGACCTCTGAAATCCTCTTGTAGATGGTCAGTGTCGGTTCTGTCCTCCTGCTTACGGCATCTAGATTGTCTCCACCGGCAAGGCCGGCTGGTTTATCCTCAAAATCGTGTCTAAAGTTGCTTTGCATGCTTCTAAAGGAGATCAGAATAAGTTTTGTCAGTCAATATAATTCTCTTTTCCTCAGCCTCTTCTGATCTGCCTCGTCATGGGTTTTAAAGATGATTTGCACTGATCGGGTAATGATTCAAAAATCCTCTTTTTCGCTCTAAAAAGGTAGTTGTGCACGAGCACATGATGTATGAATAAATGACGAAAATCAATAAATAGGGGAATATTTTGGCAACGATGACATCGTCCACGTCATCTTGCACTTGTGCATTCAGACCCTGCTTAACCCATGACAAGTACAGTACAACAACAAAAATGGCAGACCTCCATATCATGTTTGTGCTTCTGCATCTTTCATCAGTCCACATAAAACTAGAACTGCTTTTCCAAGCAGTCGGCACGCAAAGTTTATGGGTTTGACAAACAGGGGGCGACGTCGCTCCTTCTCCATTGATTTCTCATTAGACTTTCAAGATGAGGAGAAAATCGCTTGCCCTCCTCTAGCCAAGCGAGAGGCAACATTCATGCATGTGACACAAGAAAGTTATAAAATGTTCGACTTTTGTCGCTATGACATGGCACTACAACCAATCAGTTCCCTCATGTTTGTGTGCACCCTCTCTATTTTTGGGATTACCATGGTGAGAAGTTGGAGGGAAAGGGTTCTGGGTTTAGGAGAAAGTCGGCCCTGAATTTATCTGGATCCGTCTCAAGGTCCACCATCAAATGACGATATTCACCATGCTGCCTCATTGTTTGGGATGTAGGATGAATCCAAGATTATCTTTTTCTTTGATGAGTCAACGGCAAAATTTCAATCAATTCGAGCAGAATCCTCTGACTTTTAATCCTTGATGCCTCGTCTGTCAGATATGGCTTTAAAAAATCCTACTTTCTTCCAAGTTTCATAACCAAACAAATTTCTCGGAGACAAGGGATCCGAGAACAAGATCAGATTATCGTGTCCCGTCTGTTGGGTTTCACCTGGGTGGCGATGAATTTTGCCTGTCACAGTTTGTAGTTTTTTATTCCGCTGTTATGTAAATGCAATTTTTTTCAAAAATGCAAAGGAAAAAGTTTTCCGTTTTGCTTGGACACAGTGTAGCGCAGAGAAAATGAGTAAAACCTCTTCTGCATTTGGACCAAGTCATTCATTGTGCCTGTTAACATCCTATGAGCATGTGTTTTCATGTGCATGTGTGGGGTGGCGGCATGGATGTGGTGGCTTGGAGGTGAAGAGAATGGACACACCCCTGAGAATGGCGGAGATGGAGTGCAGTCTGATTTATTCAAGACACACACCATTCGGGTTGCTAGGTTACAGGCCCAGGCTGAAACCGCAGATACAGCCTCTGAGGTGAGGAAAAGAAGAAAAAGCGACAGAGAGAGCTGAGAATTCCCAATTCATATTTCTCAAAACTTGCTCCTCATGCAGACACCCAACATGCTCATGTCAGCTTTAAAAACTCCCATCCTTCCCATTCTGATGACACCACGGAGCACTGCATCATACAGTCCTTGCCAGGCAGCCTCTGGGATGCCTCTGCCAATTATGCCCCTTTAGGAAGCAAAAGACTGAATGAACCTAAGGTCTATGTGTCTATATGTGTCTAAATGTGTGTGTGTGTGTGTGTGTGTGTGTGTGTGTGTGTGCGTGTGTGCGTGTGTGTGTGCTCTAAAAGACACAGTCATATTGCAGACATACAAATGTATTTCAATAGATTGTGGGTCCAAGGTCGTATTTTGTTTCAGACATATTGTCTTACATCTTTCACCTCTTTTTCTGTCCTTTTCATCGATAACAAGAATTCTTCTGCAATTCACTGACACATGAATCATACGCATGCTTGCACACACATGCCATGTGGCAGAGTGGAACAGGCACTCAGTGGCACTCCAAACACTGCTTTTGCACAGCGGCCTGAGGATGCATGAGTAATGCACAAATCTGCCTAACTACAGAATCCCACACACCAGTGTGCACATAACCAGATAATCCAAACAATAGCCCATTCTTCTTATAAACCTGATGCCTTTTTCTCAGTGTCTGAGAAGAGAATACATTTGTCTCTGACTCCAAGATCGTGGTTGTATCCAACTCAGATATACTTTCCAAAATTAGTGCTGCACCGATACAAGTATCGGGAGGGGGCCGATATGACACTAAAATTCTGGCATCGGTTTCGGCGAGTACTAACAAAGAACACGCCGATGCCATTTACCCATCCTAATGTCAAACTTCAGATGCAGCCCCTTGGGTCTTTCTCTAGCCGGACACATTACTACGTGATCTCCTGTGTTCAGTGCATGCCTCGCCAAGCTATTGCTATTGGCCCGGAGCGGAGGTTTTTAAGCAGTGCCTGACCAAGCTAGCAATGATTTTACATTCAAGTGAGTATTTCGTTCTTTAGAATCACAAAAGAACATGCTCTTGTATTTTTCTTTTGGTATCGGTACGGTATCGACCGATACTGCAGCCAGGTATTAGAATCGGGGTAAAAAAATTATATCGGTCCAACACTATTCAAAATACATATTCATATAATTTTTTTAAGCATTGTGGTTAAAATATGTATCAGTGTAATCATGAATAGTGAACCATTGATCTTATGGAAGATGTAAGAAATTATTCCAAAACAACTCTTAACTACTGTGTTCAGTGCATTAACCAATGATCCACTGTCACTTCTTACTTCATCCTGTACTGGATGTCTGTCATGATGGTTTGACAACAATTATGTGTTTCTGAGCAGAAAAAGCTTTATACTCTTCAGGGTTCATCAAACTATCAACAGTCACATCACCAATAAAACCAGAGACCCAGTTCCATTTGCAGCCATACATTTCCATGCCATAGCACTACTCCACCATGCTTAACTGGCAATGTGCTACACTTAGACTAAACTCTTTTTTCCTCCCACAGTTTTGGTGCAAGTTTATTTTGATTTTATCAACCCAGTGTTGATGCTTTCTACCTAAATCTATTTAGCAAAGTCAGTGGAATACTTTTATTTAAGAAAATATCAGATATTCCTGACTTTGCAACTCTTAACAAGTGTCTGCAATGTAAAACTTCATACACAATGAGTTTATCAATTTCAGACCTTATTTGTGGTCTAAACAAAGGCAACAAAACTGCTGCTTCGGGTAATTGAGTGAAACAGATGAACATGCAGAACTATTATTTCATTATCAACGGTGAAGATATGATTCTTAGATCTCAGTGATGACTCAGTGAAAATGTCCTGTTAAGTTACTTTTTTTTTTTTTTTTTTTTTTTTTAAAGGAAACTGTCTGTGCAACTGCACAAAAAAGTGCAAATACAAGTTCAAACGTCATTACAAACTTGTTTTGTTTAAAGAATCACAAAATAAGAAACTACATCACACCTACTTAGGGAAAGGTTATCACAGTTGTTTTAGTTGGACAATGCAGTTGTTTTGCATCACAAGGACGAAGGAACTGACGGATGCGCATGGGTTTCAATCTGGGCATCCCACAGTGAGATTGGTATAAATAATTTAGCGTTAAATGATACTCCCAATGGGCAGCAATGAAATTAATGCTCTGAGATATGCCAGTTGCATAAATGTAAGATACTCCCAATATATATATATAGTTTACCCTTTTCTTGTGGATTATGCCCAAGATTATCGGCGGCACTGCAGGACCACAGCACAGACCGTCTTGTCACATTTTGCATGAGAGTGTGAGCGTAAGTCCTGACGACATCCATGATCCTACATGACCGAAGGCAGCGCGCATAGAAAGTGCAAAAGAAGCCGGACAAATGCCACGGGACACAAACCAAACACGCGGCGCCGCACGCACGCCAGGCCTGGCTGAGACAGATTCCTCTACCTTTCAGGCCTTTTGCGTTTTCGCTCAGTTCCTCTCTCCCCGTGTTTTCCTGACACACGTATCCGGGAAGAGGAGAATCAGGAAGACGGGAAGGAAAAGTTGCACAGCCGTCCGACAGGTTCACTAACTCTGTGGTAATGGGTGTGGGGGTAATCTCCCCACGCTTACATCTACATTTACACTCGTTGGGACGCGAACATCGTTGCGAAATTACAAGCGGGTCTGATGTGATAACTTCCAATTCGAATCGCCACTTATCGATTCAATCTTCCCTGGTGTGACTTTATTGTTCCCATTGCCACTCAGATTTCTTCTAAGTGCCAAAGTAGCCTATTCATATTTGTTCCGCGTAAACGCGATGTTCCACGTAAAATATAGGCTAGGTTGTTTCCGCGAGTCTGAAAAAAACCAAAACAAGTACACCTGCAATGTCAAGTGGTAGGACAACCCTGGTTTTGGTGATTGTTATAGCAAAATTCTCATTACAGGATTGAAACGAAGAGTGAAGACAGGCCGAACATAAACAAAACATATCGCTGCCACCGACCTGCTGGTGTTCCTGCTGCTGGCGACTATTGTTCCACTTCTGTATGGTAATCCGGGCAGCACGCTGGGATGAAGCCACTGCGACAAGTTCCTTCAACAACTTTGCCGTAAAATACACTAGATTACCTATCACCCGTCGGATAATTATTATTCCAGTGTTGCACGACGTGTCGCAGTGTCCCGTTGCCTGACAAAGGGCATGGCTGACCTGTAATGAATCATTTTCTGTGCTAACTTTCGCTTATAACCAGCGTCGTCCCATCCGGAGATGATCAGCCATATCGCTGCTGCTGTGTGGATCCCAAGTGGAAGCAGTGGCGTGATCCCGGAAAACACCGCAAGGGGGGTGTGTTTGTGTGCGTGTGTGCGCGCGTGTGCATACGTGTGCATCAGACTCTTCAACATCCACCCCCCACACGTCCAACAACCCCGCTCTGTGTAAAAAGTGAGGTCAGATAGAATCATTTGGGGGAGCTCCATCGCCAGGGAAACAACGCCTCAATTAATGAGTGGCATTCCTTTTAAATAATCACCTCAGAGGAAATTCCTGTAGCCTAATGCATGAAATTATGGAAATTAAGCAGCAAGATCCACCATGAAAAAAACAACAAAACAATAGCTGCCAAGTTTCGGTTGCTTCCTTATAGCAATCCTTAAGTCATAAAGTTAGCTTCTTATTCTCATGAAGACAATTTATAACTGCTGGTCAAAGTGTGTGTAAAACACAAATGGGCTACGGAAGATTGTCCCTTTTTTATATAGGCTACTAATGGAAAGATTTTCATCTGTATAGCTTTTGAGGATAAAAACGTTTTGGGTAAAAAAATAGAAAGTGGTTGTTATAAGGATTACCTAAATACCTCCATTAATGAGAATCACAGTTGACACAGCACAGTTGGAGAAGTCTCTGATTGCTGACCTTCATCGCCACCCCGTGGTTGATATTGGTAGAGGAAGTATTATTTCAATCGGGGCAAATTCATGGAAAAAATCCTGAAAAGACTGTTAAAGCTATTTGCACAGTTTAAACTGAAAAAAACAAGCAAACAAAAAATGTGTTCGCTGACTTGGCACTAAAATGTGATCTGGGTTTATTAACAACTAAATAAGTTAATGTTTCAACATCAAATTAGAGTCAGCAGCAGACACAATTATGGGCCTTATACCAAACCAGTATTCATAAATAATCATAAGGACACCAAATAAAAAATCATTTGAGACACCCACTGAATTCCAGCCACCCTGAGTTTTTGTGGACGCATTGAAGGACAATTAATTTAAGGGAGGATCCCTATTTCCTAGAAATGCAAAATGTTTAACGTGTAAAACTATGATGCTAAGTAGCCATAATCAGGAAATGAAAAGTTTGGAAGTGTGATATAAGATGTGTAATGTGTTAAATGTAGGCTATTAGCTTATAAGACCATACACAAACATTATTGGAAAGAGTGGAGATTTGATGAAGGGTTGGTCTGATCTTTGTTTATTAGTAGCTATGGTATATCATTCTGAGACTGTATATTTTATAAATGATATATGCTACTCACAAAAAGTTAGGGGTATTTAACATTTGAGTGGCATTTACAGAAGCGGTAAAATGGTCATGCTACAATTATATCATGAATAGCCTAATGCAGTGGTAATTCCTTTATCTTAAACAAATTATTGAAACAAAAGCTGACCACAAAGGTTGGTAAACAAAGAGATGTTTAGGCCTATGTCTCAAAAACTTGTCATGTTTAAGATGTTGACTGGGTCTCATGATTTCAAAATGCGATCAGTAGGCCTATGTTTTGGTTGTTTCGGTTTTTGTCTTGTTTTTTGTTGTTAATCACCTTGCCAGAGCAGGTTGTGCAATATCCAAACATTAAAAAGTTGTAGGCCTATGTGCATTCAAATGTTAAGCCTGTAAAGGTTTTATCTAGTTAAGATGCATTCTGACATCATAAAAAAAACTGAATATCCCTAACTTTTTGTGAATAGTGTAGGCTATGTCCTGTTAATATTTTGTCCTGTTAATATTTTCCTGATGTGATTTCACCATTATAGATTATTCCTTTTCACAATCCAAAAAAACCACTTGGTACTTCTATAGATTTCACATAAGCCCCATTGTAGGCTACCATTTTATACAGTTGTTGCATATATAATTTCATATAAACACACACATTTATATTCCCACTGACTATTTTACGTGTTATGTTGTTGCGCAAAACAAGATTATGATTGTAAATTGTTCGGGAGATGACCGCTAGAGGCCGCTAGCGGTTTACTGCCGTTACTGAACAGCGGATTCTGCGGTCGAGTGTCGTTAGCTTGTTTGTCTTGTTCTACGGGGCAGTGCATCAACCAGCTAGCAAACATGGGATTACAGGACTTTGAGTAATGATGATTCATTTATTCATCACAGAAAACTACTGTAAGTGCAGTAGCACAATCGCACGAAGCTGCTTTTTTTCTTTGCGTAAAAGCTGCAGAGACGTCAGCGTTTGTTTCTATCAAAACAGCTCCAGGTTAGCAGCGGAGTGTGCTTCGTAGCTAGCTTGATAGCTAAGGTTTGCTAACGTCAAGCTGTCAACTATGAAACTGAATTGATCTGGTGGATTTTTGCACATACTTTACTTTTTCACTTTTGATTTTGAGGGATTTATAAGCGTGTGATGTCAAAATGGAAAACGATCAGGAAGATTTCTTTGAGGAAGAAGAATTCAATAGCGACGAACCATTAGTATCACCTTACCACCCCCCTTTTCGGTCTCCTCGTGGGCACATCCAGAGAAGCAATGTCTGCTCTCGGGCTTATTTCGTTGTGGTCATGGTGTTCTTCCATGTGTATATCCTTAATATTATAGCCCTGCTGCTCTATGTGCACTACAACAACGGCCCTGCGGATTTAGTTGGTGGAGACGCGGTCTCCAATGCACCAGTTAGCGACAGCGGAAACAATTTACCCCAACCTGCCCCTTTGCCACGAGATTTACTTGTGGAGGACCCCATCCAAAGTTTCAGTCTACCTCGCATGGAGGGCATACGGGTAAGACACTGGTGTAAAATTTGCATGATTAAATGTAGCTCCCTGTAACTTGGAGTGTAACGTAACTCCCTGATGGAAAGAGTCCTAAAGTAGCCTACTGTCAGAATTAAGCAGTCACAATCATAGGAGAATAATGCCAATCAGTTTTATACCTGAAATATACGTCCAAGAAAGAGAGACACAAAAGAACTTAAAATGACATACCAAATACAGAGAAAATGGAGAAAATGTTTGTTTGAAGAGCGACACAACTACCATGAGACACAAAACATTTAGAAAGTGTTGTAAAATGTGGCAATGAGATGCAGAGTGACTTAAACGACATACAAATGAGCACAATGAGTTGTACAATTTAAGCAAATACTAAAAATTGACTTCCTTACACTCGCAGGTTGGACATGTTCAGCAGGTGTCCCTTGTCCAAGATAAAACACATGAGATGAAGACACTCAGCCTGAAACCTCTGCTATTTGGTGAGTACATTGTAATGTTGGTGTAGGAGCTCATAAGCGACTGAATGTTGTTTTATTGAGATGATGAGGTGTTCCTCTTTGATCTCACATATTGAGTCAAGAGTATAACTGATTTGCAATTTTCAGCACTAAACTAAGCCTGTTCCTTTTTTTTTTAACTGTACATCAACTGATGCACAAATATTGCAAATGTCTACTGTGTGGAAATATATTTTCCCTTTTTTTAGAACACAAAAGCAGCCCAGCAGACATTTGTAATTTCTGCAAAGTGAGCATTTCATGATGTAGTGAGCCGTGTTCTACTCTGCCAGTATGATACAGTACCTAAAATAATTGACAACTGGGAACAGAAAAATGCTATTTTAGACTGATACTGCCTGAAAACAATACACAGTGGAAGATACATTTAAAAGAAGATTAAGTTTCTTCAAGTAGGCATTCAAAGCCATTTTCAAAGGCATTTTACCTGGAGGCCAACTGCATCCATTCCTGTGTCTATCCAAGCCATCAATGTGATAAATAAAAAAAGGTTTTCACAATTTGTGGGTAGCATTAAGAGCCAAAATTTGCCCTTTTATAACCCTGCAATAGAGATACTAAAGCAGGGGTGTCCAGGTGTCCAAAGTCGGTCCTCAAGGGCTGCTGTCCTGCAGGTATTTGGTGTTTCACTGTTTCAACACGCCTGCCTCATATTGAGTGAATACAACAGCCTATGATGTTCTGAACAACAACTCATTGATTTGAATCAGGTGTGCTTAAGCAGGGAAAAATGGGAAACCTGAAAGATTGAGGACCCTTGAGGACCGGAGCTGGACATCCCTGCACTAAGGGTTGTAGAAGGTGACCATCTTTCAGGTTTTTTTTTTTCAAAATGAGCTGTGCCTGTTTTTTTTCTTTTGCACCAATTCAGTGTGGGATTGTTAATGTTACCAACCTGTTATCCAAAATTACAACTACAGTGACCCATAAAATTGAATTAACAGGAATTTTGATAAGAGGTGTTTGTTTACTTCATTTTGTAAGAAAATAACAGTTCAAAACAATTCTATCCAAGAATGAACTTGTACACAATCACTGTATTGTTTTCTTCTGTTTTGTATTTCCTAATTAGTTGTAGAGCTCCTAGAATGTCTATCAAATCAGCAGATTAATTTTACTACCATGACCTTGTCTGGACAGTTCAATTATATGAATTAGGAAAATACAAGTATCACATAAGGATTTGACCCATGAAAACCTGACTGGGACCCTATTTAAAACAGAATTTTAATCCTTCTCAAAGCCAAGCAAATACAAACAAGCAATATTAAGTTAAAATTTACAAATACAGTATGTACATTTTCTATTAAACAGCCTTTATTTCTTTTACCTCCACTTCCAAAATGGCACAATTTGATGCTTGATGTGTTCTTCCATGACCACCTCAAAGCATATTATTTCCACCATAATAACGTTTTTGGAAATGATTAGGAAAGAAAATGGAACAAGCATTATTTACAGCCCTATGGTTAAACTCTAGATCATATCCTCTAACCATAGTTTGTTGAACAATGAAGTCATTGAGTATGATCTAACTGGGCACAACATTAGCTCCTGCATCTGTAATGTTTCCATTTGCGTGCAGCTGCCATTAGATTTTTGTCCTGCCTTTGCCAGACGTAAGCCTTGTTGACCACCAGACGCTCCCCCTGCACCGTGCCGGCCACTAGAAAGGTGCCGCTTCGTGGATGTTGCCTTGTCATGTTCCTTACGCAGGTGGCGTCCCTCTCCAGCCACAGCTCAATGCGGGAACGAATCTGCCCACTTAATAGGGGCCCATGCTTCAGGACATCCAGTTTACCAGCCAGTGAAAACTGAGATAGAGTTATTGGACTGTACTTGAGCCTTGTCAGGCGCAGTTTCACGACTGGGAAGACATTAAAGGAACAAAATGCCAGAGTAACATCTTTTTTTGGAACAGTTTACTTTGGTTTGATAATTACAAACAAGGATAGTTGCAAAGAGGGGTCATCAGTGGCAGAATGCTGGTACTCACCAAAATCACTCCTACAAAAGGTCTCCAGTGCATCTTTTGAAGAAGAGGTTTCCTCCAGTTCACAATCTTGACAACTTGCCTGAGGCACTGCAACAGTCAAACCACTGATTAAAAAACCTGGTTTAATGAAATTGACTCCAGCATGTTTGTCTGCTGTCTCTCACCTCTGCGCCCCCCAGTGTGTGCAGTGGTGTTGGTGATGGAAGAGATGCACATGAGATGATCTGCAGGATACTGGTCACACCGCAAAATTTCTGGCCAGGGGTAGCCATAGCAACTCATGATTGGTGCACAGCGGTCTCGTACAGATTCACACAAACTTCTGCAGGGTGATATAAACCTGACAAAGTGATGGATGAGGAGAATGAGCAGCAGTGATTAGATGAAAGGATTTTAATTGATTGTAGAGTGGTGAATAACACTTGGTCGGTTTGCTCTTTTTTTTCTTTTTTGTTTTTAACTGAAAGGTGGCAATGTGACAAAGAGGATGGTACTTCGATGGTCTGGAATCTGTGAAACCAGGGCCTTTCCACTGAGACTTGCATCAATTTGCAAACCTGTCAAATGGGTGTTGTTCCTTGATAACCTTATACCTTTGTGGTATCATCCTTAATCTAGATTTCTGTTGTTAAAATTGGCCCTCCTGTCATTGTCAGGAACCTGTCTGCAACAATACTGCATTGTGAAATAAATTTTCCAAAAATGACAATTTGTGAAATATCACAATTCTTACAAAAAGTCAATTTGCTTGAAAAGTATAAGGTCTTTTTGTGTAAACTTACCGATCGAGGCAGATGGGAGCAAAGAGAGAGCAGAGAAAAATGCGGGCATCAGGGTGGCACTCTCTGGCAAGCAGCGGCAGCCAGCTAGCACTCTGTTGCACAGCTTCAGCTGGAGACTCGTGGCCCAACAGGTTGGGCATCCTCATGTTGTCATAGCCGATGTTTTGGCACAAGGCCATCCCCGATGGGATAGGTACACAGCGTGAAGAGCTGCGCGGCTCCCATAATCCACCATCACTGGTTGAAAGTGTGTACCTGAAGTTAGTTGTAGTACCATGTGCCCCCCACCTTTCACCACTTTCAGTTGCTGCAGCCCCTGGTTTAGAAATGTGAGTATTTCCCAAACCCGTTTCACTACTGCCCACTGTACTTGTCCTGTCCCTGCCCTTTTCCTTAAGTCCAGATCGAATCCTACCCTCCGTTCTAACCCGTCCCTCCAACCCTGCCATTACTCTACTGTGACTTAGCGCTGATGTGCTGCCAGGCCCGGCCAGCAAAAGAAGAAATAGTAAAGCAGCTGAAGGGGGTGACATTTTAAATGTAAAATAAAGAAATGTTGTCGTTTTAGATAGAAGTTTGAAAGTCGGAGAAATCCTGAAGTAATGATGATCTCTGTGTGACAGTGGATCAGAGGATGGAAGATTAGGTGTATTTATAGTGGGCGGTCAACAGACTTGCATAGGAAGGGGTAAGGGGAGGTGTAGAGACCGGAAGGGAGAAGGGGTGGGGTACAACTTCTAGCGTTAGGAAATATGCATTCACTTACAATTATTTGTAGATTTGGAGTATTTGACATGGCAAAATATTTACTTTTTGGGTTAGTTGTTTTTTTTTTAAAGGATTTTGGCTATATGCCAAAATCTTTTCTTTTTGTCCACCGCTTGAATTGAAGACTATACAAGTCCTCAAATAGTAAAACCAGTAAAACCCTTCCCATCCCACATTTTCTTCCAACCCACAGTTAACTCCAGTATCCTGCCCTGAACTCTTTGCTTTTTGCATTTCATTTTTGACCACTACTACAGCAAAGTTTTTCATTTAGAATT
>JAPMNP010710881.1:0-24392 GCA_029874935.1 Atherina boyeri
GTCGTGTAAATGCAGGCTCGTTTGCACCCGCAAATTCAAACAAAAACGGCAACGTTGTCGTGTAAAGTGCCCCTAATATTTGCATGGCATTATTGATCCCCGCAGCATGAGTAGGCAACAGAATGCCTTATTCTGTGTTGTTTTCTCAGCACTGTTTGCCTTTCCTGTCTCAGTGTAGAGAGTGATCTGTTAAACTGATAGGAAGGTGGTAGAGGAAGTGAAATTACATGTTGATACAACAAGGAACCCTCTGTGCTACAAAAGGAGAAGGTCTTATGAAAGGCTTTGTTACTTTAATACTTGTTTAATAAGCAATGAAAAGCAAATAAGTTCATTTTCAATTCCACTTTTGTTTGATTGGCTTGTTTGAGCACTTTTAAACCCTTGGAGAGCAGTTAACTACTCAACATGACTCTATATGTCAGTGCGTCTCCTTCTTCAGCCTTACTCACTGGTTAGTTCCCTTCAGAGCCGCTCCCTGTTTCCATACTCCCTCTGCTCCTGCTCTCCAATCTGTTGTGGTCGGCAGAGCAGCACAGCCTGTTCAAGTCTGTCGAACGGCTTTTCTCTGTGCTGCACTTGCTATTATTCTTGTCTGTTTGTATAAATGTTAAGAGAAATTGCCTGTTGGGGTCTGTTTTGAAAGAGGTGATAGTTTGAATGTTGGAATTCAGCTGGGCTGCTTATTTAGTTTAATTTAGCTCTTTTGCAATGTCACAGTTTCAGTTGAATTTCTAATTTGACAAAAAAACATCTGTAAAAGTAGTTTTTTTTAATAATAAAGGGAATGAAAACTTCAAGCTGCGCTTGTTCTTTACTCTCTGCGACAGACTCGACAGCAATTATTAATGTTTTAGTTGAGCAACAGCAGCCTGTTCCTACATCCTGCTGTTACCACACACCTTCTGACCTCCATCTTTTACAGAAGAAGAGAAAGTGCAGTTGCCATCAATCTCATACAAATTCCCCCTGGCTTCACCTGTTTATTTACCCCCTGTGGTGGGGAATCTGGCGGCCGTCCCCCTGATACTCCAGGCCAGAGACGGGAGATGAAGTGTGCACTGCAGTATATCTTTGAGGCAGAGGTGCTGGCGTAGGATTGCAGTGGGGCTATAACTCATCAGTAGTGTGCGGGGGCCTGGCCAGGCATGTCTTAGATCACATTGCTGTCTTCCTGCGAGGCCTTAGATCCTGTGACTCAGCCTTCCTCTTCTCTGCCTGGACACTGTTAATGCATGAATAAAATCCATGCACGCACGCACACACACACACACACATACACACACAAGCACATGTAAAAGGAATTGTAGCTGAAAAAAATAGGACAGGTTCTGTCATGTATGTAAAATATTTGATTGTTAGGTGATTGCTTTGACGATACAGTGACCTCACCACCATTATCTCCACTTCACTTCATCGCTTTTGTACTTTAGGCCAAGTTACTACAGAAGAGTATTGTTTCTCAGGACTCAAATAATCAAAGGCCTGATGGAATAATTGAAGGATTTTCTTTAGAGTGCTACACAGGAACATTTTTGTAAAACCAGAAGGAGTTTTGCCTCGAAACTATCCACTATTGTGGTTGATGTAATTTGGGTAAGCGATATAGCTCTCTTGGAGTCTCATGATGACTGAAAGGGGCCTATGATGACAGGTGTATACACTCTTACTATGCTGTGGTCTGGACAAGGATCTGGACTTAATCTAAGTGGTTAGAGCTGTGATTCCACCTTGTCTGCTCCAGAAATATAGATTAGCATAAGCTGCAATCATATGCAATTTACAACCCTCAACTTGCAATAAGAACGAAGCCAGCTGTGAATGACATGCATATGAATTTTCAAACCACAGTTTCTCATCTTACTGTGCTATGCCTGAACCAGACTACAGAGATGTTGCGTTGTCAGCATATTGACCCTTATCCTTAGTAGTAGAGCAATAAGTTGCACCTGTGTGGTTATTTAGATTGCTTGCTTGTATGCTGTGTTACAGTATTGAAAGTGCATGGCAAAGGTGTCCTGCATATTGAGATTAACTGTAGCGCCAGAAACATTTAAAGAAAAAGCATTATTTCATGCTTAGCTGAAACTTTAAAAGTTAAGAAGCAACAAGTGTCATTTACTGGATGTGTCGGGTTGAAGATCAAACTGCCATTTTCCATGATGGCACAGCTTTATACAGTAAAACCTATGAATGAAGTGTGAAGTGAACCATCTTTTACCACATGGAAGAAAACAAGTTAGTCACCCTGCAGAGCGAGAAAGTCATTACATCTCTTGCCACTAAGATACCGCATGAGTTTCCTCTCTGCTACATAAGATGGTTTCGGTTCACTAACCGGCGGTGAAGTCTTCCTTTTGCAGTGGAAAAAATGCTGTGTTGATTTCTGGAGGAACACACCTCATGAAATGTATAGTGGAGAGGGATAGGATGAGTTTGCATGATCCTGAAAGTGTACAAAGATGCTTTTTTTTAATATATAAACCATATGAGTATATGGATAGTGCTTTGTCAGGCAGCTACATACACCTTCCCCCACTTGTATGGCTCCAGCTGTAGTGTGTTTCTTTTGGCCTGAGCCTGCAAACAGAGCAGCAAACAGTTTTATATAATGTACCGTTGAAATGCAGGATGCAACTTGGCTTCTCTTTCAATGCACTGGCTGCAGAGCAGAAGGAATGCATGCTTTGTGCAGGTCTTTGATTCATTCTGGACTGCGGGCAGTCAGTACTACGTATATTGTAGACGTTTTTTTGAATGTTACTTTTTTTGTTTACATGAACAAAAAAGGTCCATGTCCTTATAGGTTAAGCTAGGTTAACATATTTTCTTAAAGTTTAGAAAACTTTAAGGCTGCAAAATTGATGCTGATATCCAATATGCGTTTTTTTTTTTTTTTTTTNTGATTATACATATATAAATATATGATCCTTGTCTCTTATGTAGTGGTATTGAGAAAATTTCTTCCACTTTTTTGTGATTGTTCAAACATGAATTAGACTATATTTGTTTAAAACACATTTTTAAGCAAAACTGTAAATTTCACCCAACTTTAACAAGACTAAATGATCCAGTCAGTGGCAATCCTGAAATTAGTCAAAACCACGCTAAATTTATCTACATATCAATAACAATATTTGATTTAAAAATGTATCAAAGGCATGCTCACCAATTAACCTATATTGTACATCTCTTGTTTGTTGGAAATCTCCTTTTTATATAAAAAAGAATCCACAAAAACATGTAGTGCATGGATTCAGGACAGAAAGCCATGTGATCAGAGTGAAGACAAGTGTGCTGTAGGTCATTTTTGCACTTATAAGGGCTCATGAGACTAGGATGAAATTAATGAAACTATACCTTTTAGCAGCTGTTATCTTGCTACTATCTTGTGTAGTCAAGTTGCCCTGTTTTCAAAGTGCTTTGTCTTTGTTTTCTATGTGAAATCTAAGCTTTAAATGAGCTTATTAAGAGAGTATTTTTTTTCTTACATATGTACTCCTCATGAATCATCATGAATCGGCAACATTCATGATGTATCATCTGAGGGTGGCAGTGGGCTAAGTTGTGCACATGTGCTGTTGTGGCTGCTGTAGCACTTAAAACTTGTAAGATCATCTATTCTCTGCTGTTATTCAAATTATTCATTTGTATAATTTTTTATTTGAAAACTAAAGTAACTGTATTTCTATTCTGAATTTGCTTCAAACTGAAAGAGATTGAGTGCATTTGCACGATCAAAGGGAATTATTTAGAAGTCATCTAACCAAATTATATGGAAACTGTTAATGAAAGGGAAAGAAAACACTTACTGTTGCACAAGATGGTGGAAAACCAGAGTGTTTCCAATGTGCACTCTTTTGATGCATCATTCCAAATGACAAATTAATTATTTGGCTGCTGTTGTCCTCATTCTAGTAATCGTATAATTTGCTGTGCATGTGTTTCTTGTACCAAGCTGCGTGGAAAACTTTGACTTGGTATTATAATAATAATACGTAATGTAAACGACTACAGTTCCACTGTTGACTTTAATAAATTAACTCAGTTTTCCACACTGTGTTTGATGTGACTTGGACAAAGAATTTGTATAGCTTTCCCTCAAGGTTCACATGCACACATAATTGGATTTTCCACTGCAGTTGTTTGACGAGTTGAAGTATTGAAGCGTATTTTTCTCTGTTGTGGGCGTTAAAATGCACCTCAAAGTCAAACAATGGTTTTTCCTATTGTTTTGACATTAAAAACATTTTTTTCTTTTTGTGAAACCCTCACTACGGCTCAGTAGAAGTCATGGTTTCAAGAGTGACTGCGGGACATCGTGATGCAGCACATGTTGTCTATTAAATCTGAAAAGCTTCAAAACTCATTAAGTATTATACTTTTAAACTATGTTTGAATATGCATGCCATCTTAAGTAATGCTCTTCTTTTTTGAATATTAAAAAACAAAAAACGACAAAAAAATCAGAATCTTGTTTCTTCTGATGTAGTGTTTCTGGGGCTGTGCACCCCATTTTTTAGTAGCATTGATAAAATTGCAGTTATTAGTCAATAGAGTTATTTATCTGGTGGATAAAAGCCCTTGCTATCACATACTGATCCTGTGACAGCCTTTATCTTGCCACCTCAAGCTAAGTAAACAAGGGCCTTCTGCCTCCTGACTCTGGTTAAATGTTTCACAAGAACCCTGCACCTGGATGAAAATATTTAGGTTTTTGGGAGGTTAGATAATATTTCACTCTCTGGTTTTGTAATGCGTTCCGCATCAATAGCACTGTGAAAGTACATCCAATTAATTTCTACACATTTATGCTTGAGAACGGATTTGCTTGAGGGCACTTCTGATGTAGTTATGTATTTAGAGGGTAGTTTATCTTGCTCATCTCTCAGTTTCAGTTTCACAGCTTGTTTGTGAATTTGAATTTGCAAATACAAATGTGTGCCCAAAGTTCTCCATCGACATTAGTGTTTTCTGGTTGTGCAGGTGAAATGTTCTATTATAGTGCCATAGCAGCTGTAAACTCTACTGTTTTAGGTTGAGATGATAACAGTTGTCATTTTGCATGAGGTAGCACCTGGTAATATGTGGAGATACTGCTAAAAGATAGAAGAAAAAAAAAACCTCTGGGTGGTTGAAAGTTCTGGGCAGACATTTGGTTGGCTTTTGCTTTGGAAAAAGCCTTGAAGGATGTTTGTATTACTTTGCATAATGACAGCCCAATGCTTTTTCTAACTTCACTGTTGTGCAACCTAGCCTTTATACAATGGATGTCTGGCTGTGTTAGATTAGGTATTTACAGTGTCAGAGGGAAGAAAGGCATAATGTAGGGAGAATTCCATGAGTAAGCCACATGACAGTGGGATGCCAGAGGTAAAATGAAAATAAAAAAAATCCTTTTTCTTACCCATTTTTAAAAATTGGCAGTTTTCTTGGAAAGATCCATTGTTGGTGGTCTGTACAAGATAAAATAAATAAATTTTGTGTTGTAGAATTATCTGCTAAGATGTATGTAGTGCATTTGTAGAGGCCAAATGATGGGTATTTGATATCCAGTTTTTAAAAAAAAACAATTTCTTTTTTCCTTGTAGTCATCAGCCAGTTTTAATTTTTGACTCACGTTAGAATGTGAAGCAGTAGATTTAACCGTATCTGTCCTCCACATCTGCCTGGCCCACTTTCTAACTAACAAAGGTGTGAAGAAGCAGCCTAAGGTCAAGCGGCATACTTTCCTTACTGCCATTACATGGCCATCTGTCAGAGTCCGTACGCTGCACTCAACACTGTTTCCCTTTGCCTTCCACTTCTGCTACACACCACACATGGAGATAAACACAACTTTTCCAACCACATGATCAAATGCAATTCTGTTTCTACAAGAAATGTTGTTGTATTCGGTGACTGAATGCCTCCACACATCAGTTTTGTTATTTTATAGCCACATAAATTAAATTCAGCAGAACAACCTCTTTTCCAGTTGCAATGTTTAATTTAATATAGAATATACAGGGTTAAGCTATGACATGATTTTGCTGGTTTATGATTTTGCATCCTACAATGCAGCTGGATAGTACAGTGGATGTAATCAGTACTCCTAAATGATTTGTTTTAAGACTGTAAAAATGTTGCCATAGTTCAGATGATTCCCCCATCGGCCCCACTGTCTCCCCTGCCCCTCACTCTTTTTTCCTTTAACAGGATTTAGCATATCAATGGCAGATTAGCTTGTTTAACAAAAGCTTACTATTGCAAAGCCCCTTTCCACTCGTCTTTCCAACCTGACTTGTGGACCTCACACACAGCTCCTCTGTACCCCGGTCTTTGGTGTGTGTGTGTGTGTGTGTGTGTGTGTGTGTGTGTGTGTGTGTGTGTGGTCGTGGCTTCTTGGCTGAATGGATTTTCACTTAAAGATGACAAAAGGCATGTTTCGTCACTATGGTCTTCAGAGATGTATCTAATAGTATGTAGTGATGATAGTATGTGAGTGTGCATAGGTTTATATTCATTCGAGGAAGGGAAAAGGTGTATTGGAATCTGCTTTATGCCTGTATGCAGCACCCACAGGTTTGCCATCAGTTATCACTTTGAGAGGTAAACTCTTAAAATTGTGCCCTAAACCCCTGCATATCTATTGTTCTCCTACTGCTTCCTCCTGCTTTAATGATGCATGGAAAAATGTTGTGTCCTATGCCCTTGTAGCCATTACATGCTTGCCTGCAGATGCTCTGGAATGGGACCTATTCTGTACTGTGGAAAGAGCTGAACAAGGGGCCAAGAGGAGATGATCTGAACTGAGTAAAGTTATGCATTAACTTAAATTTTTGTCAAGCGAGAGGAGGAAAACTCGACCATGACACTACAGTCAGCTCAGGAAGGATACCCCCTCCCTCTCCCGTCTGCAGTGGTGATGGTTTGTGCCACATAGCATTAATCACTTCAAAGCGTGACATGGTTTAGGATGTTGGTGTGTCAGAAAGAGAGGGCGGATTTGGAAATATTCTGTGATACAGGCTCATGCCTTGTTTAACACAGAGCTGTTTCCATATACCTATAAACTTCACACAGTCGTTAGTTTCAGTTCAGTTAAAATCATCATGGTGTTTTTGAAAAAATCTAAACCACTAATCTTCGATCTAACATTGTCATAAAACTAACAGAAAATTATGGTGATATTGGTAGTCAAAATTATATACATTTGATAATTGATTGGCAACTCAAATTTCCTAGTTGCAACAGCCTTAAAGTTTGGATATGGGATACGAACATGATAGCGATATCTAGTGTGTCTAGGTTGTAGTTACAACAATACAAAACTCATTCCAGCTGCTGGGTTGCCAGGTTCGCTGCTGATACGTCAAGTGACCAGCTGGCACCGTGTCCAGTGACGAATGTATTGTAGAGGAGTTTAACTGACAGCTAACGTTAGCCAAGTTAGCAAGCGAGTTAACTTACCAATCCAGGAGAAAAGTAGCCGTTTCCGCCTGTGTTTTGATGCTTTAAAAGCTTTCTATGTGGGTCCATCTAGTATAGGCTTTTACTAAATTTACTGTAGTTTCTGCTCTTTTCCGATCACTCCTCTACTGAGACAGACAACGATATCTCCGGGGCTCTGAAGCAGCTGCTTGATTTGCAAACTCCACCATTTTTCCCTGTGCCAGCCTTGCTGTGCCAAGCATATTGCTGGAACACAGAGACCGTATTCGGCAACCCCAAATGGCGGCCGCTATTGGCTAGTAGATGTAAACATAACGGCATTGTCGTGCCTGTTAAAATTGATATTTTATTATATTTTAATTCAAATATAATTTTTTAAGGAAAGGCTGTACTTTCATTCTGCACCCCTCTTTTTTTTTAAATATAGCTTTTTATGAAAATGTTTCATATTCAACCTTCAACCCTCTGATGCATGAATTATGTAAAAACAGTACCACATTTTTTCTCATTCAATATTTTACTTCTACAGACATGTACTGTGATGATTTTCTTTATTTTTGATATTGTTGGACTTTTTGTTCTATTTTTCAATCTTTATCTATTCTATGAAAATATTAATAAAATTGTATGTTCTCATAGTTATATAATGTAAAATTCTATAAAAAATATAGCTGTATCATTTTCTTGTCCTGTTTATCACTGAGACAGACTTCATAATTACAATATATTAGATTTAATACTATATTTATTTATATATTTTTCAGTGAGTGGCCTGACCCATGCATATACTGGAAAACGGCATTTAGATGGGTGTCCAAGTGGACACTATGCATCAGAGGGGTTAATGAGGTGTGTTGTATGGTCTGACAACAGGATCATACTGGTCCTGTGAATTGTGAGCAGCTCATCCTACAGATGCATAGTCAGATTGTAGTTTGAAGAGTTGAGAGTGCAGATCAACACCATGAGCTTTTCGTTCAAGGCCTCTCACTACTACTAACATTGATATATAAACATTAGCAGAGACAGTAATGGTCAGGTCACAATGATCTTCATGTATCTGTCTGGTTTAAGCTCTACCCGTGTTCTCTGCTGTAAACATAATTTAACAAGGACAGAAAGTCAAACCGATGTGTTTTGATTTATGTTCTTGCATTCTATCCATTAACAGATGATGTCAAGTTTGGTGTATTTACATTTTAAAGCTGCCTCAAAATCCCAATCTTATCTATTTATGTTACTTTTAAGTTTTTCAACCACATTTATTGTTTTGGCTGTCTTAAGCAGCAATGTTTTTTCTTACAAACACTTACTGTATGTACTCCTCTTAACACCGGGTGACTGATGGGTCTTGCAGGGTGGAAGAAGGTTTTATGTGATGATGAAATTCTTAATTCCTAATGGGAGATTATTTTCCTCCTGAAAGAGAGCTTAGTCTTTTGTTAGTCTTTGCAAAATGATATTTTTATTGTTTGGTGTTTTATCCCTCTGAATTAGTTGATACAAGTCATCTGATGCATGTTTCCTCACCGATCAATCTATCATGCCATCTCTGTTTCTTGGCACTTATGAGGCTCCAGGTGTCTTATGTGCCCCATGCCCAGACACCACACCAGCCCCTGGTGCTCCCAGGCCGCAGCAGCATTGTTCTGGTGGGCCCATTGTGCATGACCCTGGTTCAGGGGGAAACAGCTGGTGGATCCTGCAATGCCACCCCGTTTGGCATCAAGACCAGGCTCATGTCATAGTGAAAAACTGCAGTTCCCATTTTGATACAAACTGTACAGGTCAGCTTTGAGCATCTATCCAGTGTTGATCGACTTTTTCCGGACTGTCAGGTGTGTAAACATGTTGTTCTCTGCAGGAGACATTCATGGTGCACTTTTCCTTTGATGTTGGAAAAATATGAATGAATACAAGATATTAGTGCCAAACATACATTCCAAGTGGAGAACCACTACACCACATCAATATGCAAGCCTCTCCATTTGCATCTCCACACTTGAAATATGAATATGATCACATAATTTCATTCAAGTCGTCTTCTTGTGACAAATGCGTTGCTGTCTGAGAGGTTACGTACTGCCCTCTGTGCAGGAAGCTACTCAGTTTTGACTGGAGCTGCGCTTCCTGTGCATTGAATCTCTTCTCCTCCTCTCAGATTGTTTACCTCCTGCTTCTCCCAGTGTCCCTCTCCCACCCTCATCTCTGGCCTGCTTTTATATTATCCAACTTTACGTTGGTTATTGACCAGCTTGTTGAGGTAAGCTGTGGCCAAGGCCCTGACATTGCATGGTTTTGGGGTCATGGCCATGTTGGCACACATATGATTTGTCTTTGTGTTAGAAAAAAATCCAAAATTAAAAAGTTTAAAAACTTGCATATAAAGAAAGAAAAACGAGCAGAGCAAATAAGCTCTTAATGAAGATAAATGTGGTCACTTGTCTGATTGTGCTGAAAATGGGGCTCATGCTTCTCTGAGGGGTGCTTTAAGTTGCATTTCCTCCTACCTTATGGTGTAGATTCCTCTGAAATGAGGAAAAGAGGTCTGAGCAGGGGCTCATTTCCTGAGTCATTGGGTTCAGAATTCTCTGGTTCCCTTACCAGTGGTGACGTAAGCCACTGGAAATGATGTAATATGTGTGTGTATTTAGTATATTTGCTAGAGTTTTACTATAGAACAGGTTGTGAATATGAATCAACTGAAACAGAAAGGTCTGTATCTTGTTTTACTTTCTGTTTTACAGTAGATGTCCACCCACAACAATGTACTAAGTTAATGTAAAGAATTTCTGTTGGGACATATGAAGATATAATATTGAATCTCTTCTCCTCCTCTCAGATCATTTACCTCCTGCTTCTCCCAGTGATTGATTGTTTTCAGATGTAACATTTTAGCAGCATTTTTACTCATCTTGTCACATGTGTCTCCATTTCTATTCAGTTTCCAGAGTGTGGCTTCTTTGGAATGTACGACAAGATCCTGTTGTTCCGGCATAACCTAAACGATGAGAACATCCTGCAGAGGCTGACTTCAGTAGATGACATCCATGAAGGGGACCTCATTGAGGTGGTGCTTTCTGGTACGTATGCAGAGGAACTATTCACTGATGCTCAAAGCATGGTGTGCGTTCTTTTACTAGCTTCTTAGTTGACTTCAATTCAATTTTAGTTATACTGCCCCTCATCACACCGTTTATCTAATTTTTGACAAATATTAATGTGCAGACAGAACTTTAATCATCCATTCACAATTTATACATAGATTGAAAATCTTATTCAACTTGATTTTTTCAATAACTTGTCAAAGAAGATGAGAATATAGAGATATATTTGTTAAATGTTGAATGCAGTGGCTTGAATTATTTGACTAAAGGGAACAATATGAATCGTGATCTATTTGAGAAAAGCCAAGTAGGGGACTTGTATTGTATATGAACCCAAATATATAAATAAAAAAAAGAAGTAAAGCTATGATACAAAGTTGAGATAATTATTCACACTTATACAGTAGTGTGCATTCAACTAAAAGAAGCTGAATTTGGCACCATACTTTATCTGAGTATTTACAGTATAAGTTGTAATACTTAAAGGGTCTTTTGGTGCACTTTTGGTTCAGGCTGCTTCACTCTAAACAGACTTATGATCATGCTTCTTCAAACTTCCAAAACAGGAGCAAAACTGATGCAAAATTTGTCCAAGTAGTATAAACGAAATGTTTTACTGTCCAAACAATGGTCTAAAGCTGATACACTACATAGATTCTTTTTGCCAAGTCATAGTTCACCCTTTCCAGTAAAAACAGTCTACTAAACTTTGTTCAAGAACTTTGCAATACTAACTAAAACTAAGGATTTTTGTTGTCATTCTTCCTCATCAGTGTCCAACTTTGCAGCAGGTTTGCAAGTATCTGTTTTTTTTTCTTTTTTCTTTTCTTTTTTTTTTCTCTGATGAATGAATTGGCATCCCTTTGCTTTGCTGAGAACAACAAATGGCTCAGAGTTTCTGAGTTGCTCTAATCTGTTCTCCTGCTCCATCTGTCTAATGGGAAGCACCTGACACCACCTGTGCTGAATATCCTCCCCTCTCTCCTGGGCTGGGAGTATTGTTTACAGGGATTTAGAGCGGATGATCGTATAGGTTCAGGATCTGAAGATACTTCAGGCATCAGGGCTAAGGAATGTAGACTAAAGACTGGAGAACTTCCTTCTTTTTGTTACTTGGTGTCTGTGTTTGTCTTGTGTGCTTTTTGTTTCGGTCTTTGTAGCTCTGTTTCCCTCCTTGTGTTTTCTCTTTTTAATCCTACCTAATCAAAGTTTATGTTCAAGTGTAAGTGTCATCAGTGGGACTATATGGTTAATAATTTACCTGATGAAGTCTATTGTTAAAGCTCTCTGATTTGCTCCATATGTAGCTTGCATGTAAGGAACTTGATGTTTGGGAACAAAACACTGAGAGATTCACATTCCCAGGTCTTTAATTTGCTTCTGAGAAAATATGAACCTTTTTCTGCCCCGCAATTTGTCTCCTGTCATCTTCCATTCACTTTTCCTTAACCAGCGTGTTGTTAGATTCTGCGGCTGTGGGAGAGAGACGATCTGAATATCATCCTCTCTGCAAGAGGGAGGCAGAAGTGGCTTTTTCTTGGCTGTGAGCTCAAAGAAAATGGCTTGTTTTTCCTGCAGTAAGTGATTGTAGTAGACCCACGGAGTGTAAACAGACTCTGATGTGCGGGGCAGCCCTGGACACTGTGAACACAGCACAGGCCATTTTGGCCCATGAGGTTTGAGGTTTGGCCTGACCGATTGTCCTTTTGTTCTGTTTTTCACTCTTCTTAAATTCCCACCCACTTTCACAAGCTCCTTATTCACCACCGCCGGCAGTTTGGAAGCTGTATTTTATAATACCTTGTGTTTGTCATCAATTCTGCAAACTTATTTTTGTCAAATGGAAGGTTTTGGCCTCCAAATGGAAACTCAGTCCTTCATAGCAAACAGACAATTCATTCATTCCTGGGACAAATACTGTGAAAAACAATGTGTCGAGTTTATGTTTGGTGTTGTTTGATGCTAATTAGCAAGAAGAGCATTATGTAACACTGCAACTGCTAAGAAGTGGCTAGTTGTTTTGCAGATGTGTGAAGTAGCTCATGAATGCTGCCTTTCATGTGTTTGTGCCATGGAGCTATGTTCTCCTCATGACATGTGACCTGCCACAGTTCTTTCTTTACTCTTAAATCAAACCCAAACTGTGAACATCACCCCACAAGCCATCTCAGTTCCCTGAAATGGAGAAAAAACATTGTCCCGAGTCATCTCAGATGATCTTGGGTATTAGTGGTGCTACATATATGAAAAGATAAAGAATTTCTTTGAGTTAAGTTTATTTTTTTCATTGGGTTTAAGTTTTTAGCAAAATTAAACAAACACATTTTAGTTTATTTACTCATTTATTTTGATCTTGCAATTGGCGTGGACCCATTCTACCAGTAGAAAATAACTTTTTATCACATGAACCTTATACCTTCAAATCTTTAATAGTTCTCTTTAAGGATATGTTATTCAGATTTCTGAATCTTATCACAGAAGCATAAGACAGTGTCTTGTTTTCTCCAGGTGAAGTGTCTGTTTGAATATCGTTAACGCAAACTATATGACATCACCATCGCTACCAAACAGGTTTCATTGCTTAACCTCAGTGTAAAGATTAACCATTCCCTTCTTGGTCCTTGTGCCACATAAATGATTGCATAAAAACAGCAAGAAACACTGAGAAAAAAGAAGCTTCAGTCACGCGCACTCAAGATTGGCAGACTTCACCTTCATTTCTTAGTCATCTTCACATCTATGATGATTCACAGCTATGATTAACAAACACTTGCGTCCAACAATGAGCTAAGAGTGAGTTTGACACAGGATAGTGAAGAGATGAGAGGAAACGGAAAAAGGAAGCATGTTCTGAGCTGTGCTGAGTTTGATGTTGTGATCATAATAGCATGAATATGCTGATAAGATAGAATTATTTTTCATTTATTTGGTATCTTATAGGTGTGTCTTCTCTTTGGGCAGAAGGGAGGATTGCGTTGAGGTTGTGTTGCAGATGTAACGCCCTCTACTGGAGCTATGAGGATATAGCAGCTATATTTACAGAGAGGAAACCTAACTGCTGATCTTTGAAGCTGGTTTTCTCATCTCAAACTGACCTTCATTTAGTGTGCAATGTTATTATGATACTAAAACTGTATGAAAAAACTCTTGTCTTTTGGCATTCTGTCAATTTATGTGGTAATTTTTTTTCTTTGTTGTTTTCTAGATGTATTTTACTTGTCCATTTAAGTATACCATTTAAATTTTTTTTGTTTTTTGTTTAGCTCAAGCCACAGTTGAGGACTTCCAGATCCGACCCCATGCCCTCTACGTTCACTCCTACAAGGCCCCCACCTTCTGCGACTACTGCGGGGAGATGCTATGGGGCCTCGTCCGGCAGGGGCTCAAATGTGAAGGTTAGAGACACACTATCTGCCACGTTTATGTAAATCCATTGACCTCTTGGAAATGCTTTATTGTATCTCACTATTGTGCAACCTAGTTTAGTGATAAACTGAGAATTTTTTAAGATCTTTTTTAAAGGGGTTATAGCATACTTCTAGTAATATTTTATTTTAAAAACATTGGATTTAAAACATACTTAGAAATACAAGACTTTTGAGTGTTCATCTAAACACCTTCACCCAGTTGTTTGCTGCATAGGACCAAACACCTGATGAAGGTGTTTTGGTGTTCACTTGGTGAATGATCACCAAAATGTCTTGTGTTAAGTATGTTTTAAGTCCAGTGTTTTTAAAATGAAATCTTTTTAGAAGATTTTTTCTACCTGGATATATGAATCTCCACAGACACAATCCAGAATTATTCTGACTGCACACTCAGATGAATAAACACAGCACGTCTCTGACCTTGAAAATGTATCAGGGCGATACAAGCAAACAAGAATGATTTGGTCTGGGAACTGTAGCCATTTAAATGCTTGACATTTAGATCCCAGTGGAGTTATGGCATGCAGTATTGCCTCTCAGTTCTTGTCTCTGTCGGATCAGATTTGAATGAAATCCTTTTATTTTTCTAACATGTAATGGCATTAGAAGTTCTCACACTGACCATTAATTAAGTTGATTCATTTACTCGACACACTCTTGGCTTTTTTTTTTCTTTCTTTTTTTTCAATCAGCGGGGCCATCTTGTGGTTGATTAACAAAGTGAAAAATGTCGTCACCCTTACTCTGTTCTGACACAGTTTTTCTTGTTTTTAAGACTGGTGTGATCTGTGTTTTCTGTTTTGTCAGGATGTGGGTTGAACTACCACAAGCGTTGTGCCTTCAAGATCCCAAATAACTGCACTGGTGTGAGGAAGAGAAGGTTGTCCAATGTCTCACTCCCAGGACCATCTCTCTCAGTCCCACGACCGTTACCTGCTGAAAATGCAGTGGTTGTCCCAGATGAGGTTAGTTCTGACTGATGAAGTATGACTGGAATGGTTAAGTGCAATAATTTAATCTATTTCAATGAACAGTGAGTTATTTTATGTTTTTAAAACCTCACCCATGCATTGAAGTTGCCTTAGGTAATGACATCACTCTCAATCAGAATGGATGTCAGAGGAATTTACATGTGTACGACGCCCACGGTCCACATGCAGCTCACAAGCTCTGTCTTTGCTGTTAAATGTTTCTAAACTTATCAAGTTTGGTGATTTTCCATGGTTGAATCTCCAGGGCCACGCTGTGGAATACCACAGATGCAGAAAATTGAATTTAGCCAAACTGAGCTCAGAGGTGAGCTCCCAGTGAGGTCTTATGAAACAGCTTTTGCATAAGCTCACACTGGAATCTTCTTGCCTAAGCATATATGAAAGGTCATGAGGAATTGCAATTATGCTAATGACATTAAAAGTCCATTGAAGTCCGAGTTTATGTATCTGCTCACTTGTTGGCAAAAAAATTAGGAAAGTGTCCCTCCCATTACTGTCAGGAGCTTCCATGCTTCTTGATTTAAGCACATGCAATGAGAACTAAATGCTCACATGTGGTAAAACACGTCAAATGGAATAACCTGGACAGAATTAGAATAATATGCAAAGTAATATTAACGCTCTTTGACAGATTTGATTTCTTCTTTTTCCTGATTTTAGTTTTTTCCTTTACTTTCCCTCTGCATGTGAATTGTAATTCTTTCTAATTTCCCTCCATCATTACCTTTTCCAATCCATCCAACCACAGCAACAGCGATCCCATCAGGAAGCAGGGAAGCGCATACTGTCTTGGAGCGGAAGGCCCATCTGGATGGACAAGATGGAAAAGACACGGGTTAAAGTGCCACACACCTTCGCCATTCATACCTATACCCGGCCCACAATCTGCCAGTATTGCAAGCGTCTTCTCAAGGGTCTCTTTCGCCAAGGCATGCAGTGTAAAGGTGAAAACATCTTAGATTTTTCTTTTTAAATCCAAAGACATATCCTTTGGTTTATTTAAGAAAAAATGGCAACACTTTATCATAATTATCATATATCAGATTGCAGATTTAATTGCCATAAGCGGTGTGCTTCAAAGGTACCAAGAGACTGTTTGGGGGAAGTGGACTTTAATGGAGGTAAGTTCTTTTGAATTTAGTACATTTTGCATAAATATGTCCACCTAGATTTTCAAAATATTCTTAAAATATATAACAAGTGATACAACACTGTCAAATTAAGTAATTTATTTATAATATAGATTGACACATTTTGACATTGTAAATGGCAAAAGTACACGAACTACCACTAGTTAGAATTACCTTTGTAAATAAAAGAAAACTGCTGATCTTTAAGTTATATTGACATAGTACTTGAAAATGTTCAATATTTTTAGCTTTTATATTATAAATTATACATTTGCCATTTCAAATAATGTATCTGATGTAATTGTATAGAGCCAGCCAGCCCTGGGCCAGACTCAGACACTACCATGGATACGATGGAGGTAGACAGCAGTGACATGGATGGTGGCAGAGGACTGGATGATCCAGAGGAACCGTCCACCCCAGATGGGATGTTTGTCATGGATTCTCCTTTCATTGATAGAGAGAAGGATGAAGAGCCCATAAAAACTATTAGGTATTAAGAGTTTAAGACATGATTTGATATAATCAAAGGTTGTCCACTTTGAAGTATATTATTTCAACCATGGTCGATATCAATATTAATACTAACCAGCTAGGTTTATTTTTACTTTCTGTTCAGGATTTATGTTGAGAAAGAACAACCAGACAGAAGATGTAATGAGTCAGTATTTGATTAAACTGAGCTTGTAGAGAATTATGTTTTTGTGATTGTTTTTCATGTGTCTAGCCCTTCTACCAGCAGCAACATCCCTCTGATGCGGGTGGTCCAGTCCATCAAACACACCAAGAGGCGGAGCTCCACTGTGGTGAAGGAGGGCTGGATGGTTCATTATACAAGCAGGGACAACCTGGTAAGACTGATAACCCAAATGCCCAACAGAGGAGCCCAGTCTGAAATGGCTGCGCTTTGGCAAAACTCCTTCTCGCAAGCTGTTTTCATGTGTTGAAATTCAGCACAGAAGGTATTTTCCTTGTGAAATAAAACCTTTACATTTCTTTAATATAGAGAGAGGGTGAATTCTAGACTTAACTTTGTTTTTTTTTTTTTTTCAACAGCGGAAGAGACATTACTGGAGACTGGACAGCAAGAGTCTGAGTCTCTTCCAGAATGACACCGGAGCCAAGTTCTACAAAGTAAGCTTTTAAGGATAATATCTGCCTTGTTCTTGGAAAAACATGTCCTGCCCTTAACATCAAACAGACAGTAGCATTCGTTCAAATGACAGAAAATATTTCCTCCTTGTTCAAGTTGATGCAGTACTGAGTCTGAGATGGACTGTTTGAGGCTACCATGAAGACTTTATAGACAACTGAAACCACAGTATTGCTATCTTATGATTATAAGTAACACCACTGAAGTCATTTAAGTTATGATTCATTATGTTTTCTTATTCATGAGTGAATATATGTCATACTTGTGAGGTATGTAAATAAAAGCTTGTGGTAACGATGTTACTTACTGTGAACTACAGTAAGGTCAGTCAATGAAATTTCCCCTGTGGTTTTTTGATCTTCAGCCTGGTGTCGTCCCTGCATGAAGTGAAAGGGTCACATCACCAGCAGTTTCTATGTTTTAGCTTTTGTTACTAATGCAACAGATGGAATATTTGAAGGGGATTTGAAGGGAAAGTCTAATTCTGAGTATTTGGATCTGCAGGTATAAATAAAAGGGGATATACCGCCTTTGTGTGTTCCTGCGAACAGCTGAATTCTACAAACCAGACTATGATATTCTCAGTTTGAATCGTTTTTTAAGATCCTGAAGTCATTTCAAAGTGAGTGGTGGTGCCGAGTGAAATGCTATGCTTTTTATGCATAAAATCCGTTGTGGAGAGTGTGTGACACTTCCCTCTCTGCGGCAGCACTGTAGTCAGTCATTACACAGCCACAGGGGCTTAATAGCAGTAATTACACTGAGGCCTGAGGGAGGGAGGGAGCTACAGCCTGCAAAGGTAAAGACTTCCACATGTGTGTTGGTGGTTGTGTGTGCGTGTAGGGTGATTGTGGGTGTAATTGTTCTTTTGTTCATTTAACTTTGTGTGTTTTTTTGAGACATTGACACCTCTTTGAGTTGTGGTCAGAGGTATGTAGCCGTTGGATGATGTGTAGGTTTTAGAGTTTTCAGTTAATCTGTTAACTTGAATGCATGTCAAGCAGGTGCTTACTTACAGAGCTGCTATCTAAAGTCCTGCCTTACTCTGTTTCTTTTTTAAGTTGGCTGTGAAACAAGCCTGAAGAAAATTTAATTCCCTCTCCAAATTATTCTGTCACACCCTGAATCCCCTGCCACATAAACCTTAGAGAGGAAACCTCAGAGAGAACAGACTCCTCAGGGTGTGTTTACTGGCAACTTTATGTGGTTCTTTATTATCAACTTGGCTCTCATCTACATTTAAAACCTTCAGGAGGCAAATTGAAGGTACTACAGCTGTAAATCCCTTTTTTTCACTGAGGTTTGGTCATTATTCTACATCTGTTCACTCGGGGTATGAAATACATATCTGAAGTTAAAATGAGATGGCTTTGCTTACATAAAGTAGAAAATGCTTCATTCTGGGGTTTCTTTTCTGAAGCCACTGATTCTCCAGAAGCTCAGTCAGGATCCACAAAACCTTCTGTCATGGACATTTTCCGTTCATTTCTCAGAAGTTTCTTGCCTGCTGCTCATCAGTGTGTGGCCACCGTCCTCTCCTCTCCTCTTTTCTTTATACCTTCAATCTGATTAGTGGCGGTCGTGTGGCGGCTTGCTTGCCAGGCATGGCAGCCATTTTTCCCATTTGGAAGCCATAATGGCTCCTCGTTTGATGATGAGACCCCTGTACTTGTGGCTTTCTCTGAAGAAGCTTTTATGGGGTGAGGGGGCTTCTCTCTGTCTCAGTGCTGTCAAACTGAAACATAGCATCCTCACACACCCACTCACACTCTATCCTGTGGGGGGAACGGTAGTAGTCTCAGCGGCTGGCAGCGCCAGTGGCTCGTGCTCAGATGGGGCCTCATGCTGGCCCTGCCTTGTAATCAGGCAACCAGAGCACTTCGGCTGCCACAGAGCCTGCTCACGTGACCCGGCTCCGCTAACCACAAGCACTTCATCTGATACTCTGTGGTGAGCCATGCAGAGGGGACAGCGTGCGCCTCTGTGGGGCCCTTATTGGCTGGAAATTCTCTGTGTTTTTTGTTTTTGACCCAGCCTCCTCTCTTTGATTTGACAGTGAGTTTAAGGGGAAGGGGGAACTTTGAAAGTGAGCCCCAACTGTCCTTTCTATTTGTGCTCATAAGAGAGAGAAGAGGGAAGGCAAGAGGTTAGAGCTGGGACCAAAGAGAGGGGAGACTTATGGAGTGTGAGTGTGACTACCTGTATCAAAATTGTTTACTTGTTGTGGATCATCTTGTTATGTTGGTATAACACTGCATTCTTTGTTTTCCAGATCTGATAAGATTTTCTGTTTCTAATCTTATGAGTTAGCCAATAATCATTAAAGAACATAACACATCTGTGGTAATATGTTTTTTATGTTTAATGCTAAATATAAAAACATATTTTAGTTAAATTTATTTATTTATTCTCATAATTTCTTTTAGTTTTGGTCCATTGTTGTCAAGATTTTATTCTCAAGTTATTACTGTCTGTTTTGACTTATTTATTTTGGTATTTTATTATCCATCTTTTATTTAATATCTTCTTCAAAGCAAATATAACATGCATGCGGAAATTGACATAGGCATGCAGCTGTGGTTTCTGCTAATATTGGAATGTGACTTCTTTCCACTTTTCATTTAGGGGAAACTGTTAACATGTCTTTGTTCTAGTTCAAATAAAAACACAAAGAAAAATAACTTATAATCCTTTATTTTTTTGAGTAGTGTAGCCTATACAGCATTTCCTGTTTCATCTTTTTTTTCATTCTTCAATTTTTCCTCACTTGCTCCCACAGGAAATCCCTCTGTCTGAGATCCTCCAGGTAGAACCATTCAGAGACTTTACTAATCTGGCACAGGGCAGCAATCCTCACTGCTTCGAGATCATTACAGCCACCATGGTCTACTATGTAGGGGAGAACAACAGCAGTCTCTACCATAGCCCTGCTCTGGCGGCCTCTGGAGTCGGCATGGAGGTGGCCCAAGGCTGGGAGAAGGCCATCAGACAGGCGCTGATGCCTGTCACCCCTCAGCCTAGTGTGGCCAGTGCTGTTGGTCAGGGCAAAGATCACAGTAAGTTGAATTTCCTCCATCTTTTTTAATAGCTGAATACATTGATGCATTCCTGTGTGGAATTGGGAGCTTGAACAGGAAGGGGTTATATTATGGATACGGCTCATTGTGGGTCATATATGGTCTCGTATTTTCACTTTCACTAATGACTCACAGTTTTCTTTATCACAAGTTTGAGTTTGATCCACACCCATGACAAATGAAAAGTGTTACTAGCATGTGTTGAAAGTTTTAGATTTGCCCAAATAAATTTGAAGAACTGCTTTGACTTTTGGCAGCCTGGGAAAACCCTGCTCTAGTGTCGATAGACCACAGGAAGTGAGGCTGTGAAGTCTCTGTTTGGAGATGACAGTTGAGACAAGTGACAGACACAGTACAGCAATGGAGCTTCACTCTTGTTGGTTACGACATGGATATTGAGTTTCAATTCAGTCAAAAAGATACACTTCAAAATAAAATGCATATGTCACTTATAAAGCCATTTCAGAAATTGCAAAGTAACACACTGATTTGGATTCATTTAGATAAAGTCCTAGAATATGTAAATCATTTGTTTTTTCCCTGTCAGTTGAAATCAAAGCATGTTTATCCAGGTTAAAATTAAATTCCTGTGTAGTATTAGTTTTCTTCTGGCTTTTATCTCAGACTATCTGTTCATTGGCGAGTATGCAGTATTAGGTTTCATCGCTGTCTTCATTCCCAGCTCTGAGATGCATGGCATACTTACACCATTCAGTCACACATAACTCTCCAGATCAATTTTATAGCCAATTTGTTGTATAATAAAATGCTTCATTATGTGGGGCTGTGACTTATTGCATGCAGCTGTGATAAGATTCATACTTGTGAAGAAGAAAAAAACACTAGTATGTAAGCTATGTGGCTCATACTACAATTACTTAAGGTTTAATAAAGTGGTGAAACATCATGTGTTTTCCCCTCCAGAAGAACTGTCCATCAGTATATCTGTGTCCAACTGCCAGATCCAGGAGAATGTGGTGAGTAGAGCTTCTTTTTTTTGACAAGCTATTGCACAATTTCCCAGCACAGCCTGCAAATTCATGCATTCATGTGCTATTAAAGTAGCTGTTGTGGTAAGAGCAGAAATTGTATCCTACGGTTGCTTTTATTAAAACATCCAGTGGAAGCTTTCATGCTGCACAAATGGGGAAGCAGACATTTTTTTCTTTTTTTTGGGCCATGGGGTTTTTGACTCAGTTCCACTTCTGCACTGAGTGAAAGTTAAATATTTGGCAATACCCAAAACATTTTGGAAAAGCAGCAGTTTTGCCAAACCACATATGATGTAATTGCCAATTCCACCATGGAAAGTTAACTTGAATGTTTCTACAAGTAAAACACAGTCATTAAATAACAATGCAAATTATATCTGTGCAGGATATTGCCTCGGTGTACCAAATATTCTCTGATGAAGTGCTGGGATCAGGCCAGTTTGGGATTGTGTATGGAGGTATGATTCTCCTTTTATTAAACTCCCATGAAATTATCTGTTAATTGTATTAAATTACATTATGTGGACTATTAAGGTAATTCTCTTTACAAATCTATAATATTTAAGGCAAACACAGAAAAAGTGGCAGAGATGTGGCCATCAAGGTTATAGACAAGATGAGATTTCCCACCAAGCAGGAGAGCCAGCTACGGAATGAGGTGGCCATATTACAGGTAATGACATAAACCATCATTAATGTCACAAACAAAGTATATGTCTTGAGGTGAATCTTTTACCATGTTCAGGACTTAAGAAACAAAGATGTTGAATATTTTATCTGCTTCTCCTTAGAATCTGCATCATCCAGGTATCGTTAATCTTGAGTGTATGTTTGAGACACCAGAGCGGGTGTTTGTTGTCATGGAGAAGCTTCATGGTGACATGCTGGAGATGATCCTGTCCAGCGAGAAGAGCAAACTACCTGAACGAATCACCAAGTTCCTAGTTACACAGGTCTGTGCAAATAAATTACTTTATTTCTGTTTATTCAGCTCCTATATTCCTTCTGAGAGCAGCTGAATGTGGATTATAGTTACAGCATGTGTCAGTGACACTGATTAAAGTTCCTCAATACTTTCCTGCATATCTATATCCATATTTTCATCAATATTCAATATTAGCTTTCTCCTTTCAATCTGTGTCCTATTTTGGGGGTCTCAAGAGCCACCGCTCCATCTTTCAGGGTTGTTGTTTTTTTTGTTTTGTTTTAACGGTGAGCTGATTGGGGGGAATTGTTTATGAGATTGGTCCGCATGGCATTACAGCCTCCTCCCTGGCTGTGGATTACAGCCTTCATGTGCTGGTGGCTTTGTGGCCTGATTAAAGGAGCAGCAGGCCCCCGGGTCTCCGTGGATTCCGGGTCCCAAACGGGAGCGGGGCCATTAACAACAGCCCCATTAGCTGCGGCGGGCCTGGCTCTGATGTGGCTGGGAGGATTTCTGTTAAAGCCAGGGTCAGAAGCGCAGAGCCAGGCGCACTGTGGTTTTGGTACAGAGCCACAGGCAGACATTCGTGCAGTGCAAGCTTATGCCAGGCCTTTTGAATATAGATGAGAATGATGATGAGATCATATGTATTCATATGAAGATACTGGTCAATATGGAAGTATTTAAGGGCATTTATATGCTTATATTGCCACTACATTTCCATATGGCTGCAACATATATTTTACTGCATGGATTATACAAAGAGAACTGTGTGTATAACATGAGGTTTACACCATTAAAACATTTAGTTGCTAGAGTTTACATAAATGTAAACTGGATTTTTTTTTAAAGCTAAATCTGAGTTTATGGGATTTATGTTTACAACAGATACTGGTGGCCTTGAGACATCTGCACTTCAAAAACATTGTTCACTGTGACTTGAAGCCTGAGAATGTGCTTCTGGCTTCTGCTGAACCTTTTCCTCAGGTAAATGAATATTTTTGTCCATGTGTTTTGGTTCCCATCGCTTGTATATTTGCTTATAATGCTTTCCTTTCTTTCTCCAGGTAAAACTGTGTGACTTTGGCTTTGCTCGTATCATTGGTGAAAAGTCATTCCGGCGGTCGGTTGTGGGCACCCCAGCTTACCTGGCTCCAGAAGTTCTGCGCAGTAAAGGCTACAACCGCTCTTTAGACATGTGGTCAGTGGGAGTCATCGTGTACGTCAGCTTGAGTGGGACCTTCCCTTTTAACGAAGATGAGGACATTAATGATCAGATCCAGAATGCTGCTTTCATGTATCCCCCTACACCCTGGAAGGACATCTCTGCAGAGGGTAGGAAGACAAAGGGCTGTTTCTTTGTTTGCACAGAATCCTTTAAGTGTTTGATCTATTCTGTCCTTCACTTATGTGAACTAGACTGTTGCAAGCCTGATTGTAGCTCTAGTTTGGTGTCAAACTGAGATTCACACATGCAGTTCCAGAGCTGCCCTCCCCACCTACATGTCTGGATTATCTTAACTCTTTACTTACTTTACTATATCTAAGATAGAGATGAATCATTTCTGGTTTTCCCCAACTGTACAAGCTGCAACTCCTTCTACCTACACTACACAATGCAGAATGATGCCAAAGTTTAGTGAGTCGGCTTAAATTTGCTTAGAGCTTACTTTTATGTGCTATCTCATCTCTTTTTTTCTACTTGTCCCTCTAAATGTTAAAAGCCCTTAAACTATTAATGAATATGCTGTTTCCATGAAATATGTCTTATAAATTCAGTTTATTGATATAATCTGCATAACATATGTTTGTATCACAGCCACAGATCTGATCAACAATCTTCTCCAAGTCAAGATGAGGAAAAGATATAGCGTGGACAAGTGTCTCAGTCATCCCTGGTTACAGGTGAAATACTTGCTTATTTTCTTTTTTTTAAATTGACAGTTTCCAACAAAAATATGAAAAAAATCACACACTCTCTGAGAGTTGTAACTCAGGTGAATCTATAAGTCGTTACGAAACAATCGTTATGGTTATGGTGTAAACAGGAACTGCTAATAAATATTTCTACTTTCATGGTTCAAATTTGACAAAATATAGACAAGTGGAAGCTTTACAAAAAAAGAAAATTAAACCAAAAAAAGCTCTTTATAA
>JAPMNP010710884.1:0-34011 GCA_029874935.1 Atherina boyeri
TTTAGGAAAAAATCGTATTGCGATTTTTCTAACAGATATTGCAATTTCGATTTGAGTCACAATTTTCTTAAAATCATTGTTCAATGCCATATTCGCAATGTACCTAAGTTTTTTCTTCCAATTGTTTTTATTGACATGAAACATACATTTGCATTCTTTTAAGTCAACTGAAGAACAAGTCATATTTGACTGTATTAACTTATTAACTATCGTTTGACCTGTCCACGGTAGCACACAACATTTGATTGGTGAACTTTCAGTGGGATGCAGCATGCAATGCACTTGCTAAATTGTTGACACAGCTGATTTGTGATCATGAAAGTGGCAAAAAACAAAAACAAAGAAAAAACTTGTGTTGTCTGAAATCCCAATTTCGATTTGAAAACGATATATCGTTCAGCCCTAGTGTGACTGAAAGCATAAGTGTTATGCACTTCATCTATATGAAAGTCTTAAGTGTGAAGTGAAGCCTCCTTTTCTTAGTTGTTCAACATTGGAAAGGGCAGGCTTATCAAGCCAAATTCCAAACATTCTAGCCTACCCTGCAATGAGAGATCCTGGGTAACCTCCCCAGATGATAAGTTTTACTAAATGGATAACTCATAGCTTGATTTTCAGGTAAATTACATGTTCAATTATAGTGACTGGATCAACTATCCAGAGACAATCCCTCGAGGCAGCTTCAGGTAGGAGAAAACAAGAAGAGAATTATGGCGAGGGTCAATTAGAATTGGGCTGAGGATGCCTGGAAAAGTCTTGTTGACACATAAGTTAAGAATCAACAACTTTGGCCAAACCATCATTTTTATATTTGTCATTAGAAGGAATAAAACATAAATTATCATGCAAAATTCCACTTATAATTTTTATTTAGCCAGAAAATGGCCTTAAGCAAACCTTTAGGATGTGCAAAATCAACATGCAGAAAACAGAGAAGGATGGTGTGCTATCATGTATGACCACTGTACCTTACATGTTTACGTGTATTAGGTGTATTTGTACTTTTCATTAGTACAATATATTGATTCAGCTTATATGCAAACATTCTGCCTGCAGTATTTATGTCTTGTAACTGCATAGTGCACCAGCTTCCCCTGCCTAACGCTGTTACAGCAGCGATGAAGCTTAAAGAGTAGAAGAGTGCATCCTGTATTAAAAACTATAACTTTCCAAGGTAGTTGTTATCCTGAATTAATTTATGAAATTTATGAGACTTATTATGTTACCAGCAAATTTTGAACTATTTTTAGTAGACTAAGCAATCAGTATATGAGGGGTCATCAATAACATTTTCTCAAGGGCCAAAGTTTTCTAGATGGAAGCTGTTGGAGCCAGATCTTAAAATATAAATACAATCATAAAAGCAACTCTAAGTGCAACTCTGCATTCATCGTACCAGCTTTAGGTAAATAGATCTAAACTAATCTGCCTCATTTTCTATGGAATTGTCTTTGTTGTAAAATGATACAATCTTATATGTCACTTTAAGAATAATACAAATAAGAATAAGAACATCTTTATTAGTCCCTCAGAGGGGAAATTGCAACAATGCAACAGCACAAACACAACAGAGACCTGTCTGGCCAAAGGCAATCAAATAGAGAAACAACTGAAAAAAGAAAAAAGAAAAGAAACAAAGCTAAACAGACTATACAGGAAGTTGAATACACTATAGATGATAAATAAATACAGAGAATAGTCTGACATAGTGAGTGTGTACATACATAGCATAGCATGTATTATAGATTGATTTTGGTAAATTATTGCGCATAATAGTTAGAAAATATTGCAACGGTTTCAGAAGTGATGGTGATGGATACAGTTTGCTCAGATGTAATGGAGTCATTTATATGTGATGGGAGAGGGTCTCATGGTCCAGCATGGATATTAGCTTTGCAAGGACCCTTAGTCTCCCACCTCCCGCACTGAGTCCAGAGAACAGCCCAGGGCAGAGCTGGACTTCCTGATGACTTTGTCCTGCTTTTTCATCTCTCTCTCCGTGATGCTGATGCTCCAGCAGACCACATCGTACAGGATTGCTGATGCCACCACAAAGAAAGCAGCATGTTAACATATAACCTGCTACTTTCAAAGAATCATACCATGAGCAACATAAGCCTGTTACAAGGAAATGCAACCTAAACACGGATATTCCCATACCAAATCAATAACTAATCAAGCTTAACCTGAACAAAAGAGCAATAAATGTATCTCTACAGGCTGTTTTGAACAACAACTATAACAAACCTACCTCAATCACATTGCTTTTAATGAATAAGGTATGTCAGCTAAATCCTTTTCTTCTCCCCTTTCTCATAATGTAAATTCATTAATCATTTGCAGGCCAGACAGGATGGTTTTATGGGTTGAATATGGCTGCAGTATTTAGTGCTGTATACAATAAATCAGATAATATGTGTTATAGAACTGAGTCTGAAGCAATAAATGCATCCGTATTAAATTTGGCATTATTGTAATAATGTCTTTCATGGAAGCTTCCCTTTTCCAACTGTGAGACAGCCGTTTGCCGTTATATGCAGTAACAAATAACATTAATGGTAATGATAGGAAACAAGCAAATAAAAAGTTTGGAAATCAAGATGCATTTAACAGTAGAAATTCATTTTCTAACCACCGTGAAAGAAATTATTGGCTATAAAAACACTTTTTTAATGATTTTAAGTATTTGTTGTCTTTATTGTTTTTGTGAACATCTATTACTACTACAAAAGTTAACTTCTTACAAATGTCCAAGTTTTAAGAAACAGATTAACTACATATTTACATCAAAACCATTAATCTTCTGTATATGTAATGGCAAAACACATTATGGCATTTTTCCCCACAGTAAAAATATGTAATTTCTATCTGTGATTTTGCTTCTTTGTTGATCCTCTTTAGCCCCATTTCCACCAGCAGGTCCGGGTTGGTTTGGTGTGGTCTGGTTTGGTAAATCCTGATCTCTGTTTTGTTTGGTAACCTGGTAGGTAGCATACTGGCCGGATAGCAATAGATGCGTCAGCTACATAATGGTGTGATATCACAGCGGCTGGATGTTTCTTAAAGTATAACTAACGGCATATAAATGAAGGACAAGAATGGCAGACATCTAGCAGTTTGTGTTATTTCCTCTTGTTTTCTGGCTTTAAAAACAAAAAATCCTCTGCATATTTAAACAAGGCACTGATGCCACTTTGATCTTACTGCAGAGATGTACAGCAAGTGATGATTCTTTCAACCAATCAACAGATTGCAGTGTGTCAAGCTCCACCCTTTTGGGTTGGAGCGGTAGGATTGGAACCCTGACGGAAGGGTCCCAAAAAGGTGACCCTGTTCGGGTTGGATTCTCTCATACCCTTCCCACTTTTCGCCAGTGGATACCCGTACTGTACCAAACTGAAACCATTGGTGGAAATGGGGTTTTTTGGCAGAGATTTGTTCAGTTTGTGTGACACTGCTCCAGCATTGAAATTCTTCCCAAAATAAACCTGAATTATGTTCCAAGATAGACAAGCTTATACATTGTTTGGTCATTCTTGGCCCCCTGTAAGTTTATGGAACAGTTCTTCATCTAAGGTTTCGTTCTGGTCTTTAGATCTTGTGGAGAGGAAGATGTAACCACCGATGAACTCATGGACCACTTTGCAGTCACAGCTCACACAGCAGAAGGCTATTGTCACATTCTGGTCAAATTCTATTGTCACCTGAAATTACACACAAAAGATAAATGATTTGTGGATCGAGAGCTGGGCCATCTGTCATATACATTATGTAAAATATTATCTTCAACAAGAAATTACCCCCTTACCTGTCTTATCTCCCAGTTGACGTTCCACTGCTTCATGTTGGCAAACCTCCATGTGGTGACGGGCAAGCCAGAGGACATGTCGATACGGATCAGGCGGTTATATGAGATCCCCAGAATTTCATCCTTCTTGCTCCCTTTAAATCTGAAAAGGAAAATATACAAAAGATCAAATCAATTTATATTTATGCCACCATTGAAATGTTGACTTACTAAATGCGTGCCCTATACCTGACAATGTAGTAGTTTATACCAAACTCTGGAAGGGACTGCCAGGCCTGAATAAAGCGCATCTTGGCCTCCGTTAGGGACAATGATGCTATGTTCTGGTGGGCCTCCAGGATCCGCGCTGTTAGCTTGATGCAACCATTAAAGGCGGAATTAGCATGATATTTAGCAATGATAGTAATTCACACTGCTGGCAGCTCTTAAACAAACCTGCTTGGTCTTGTGCTTCTTGCCGTAGCGAGGCGAGACAAAACATTCAGCGTTCATCTCCATAGCCTCGATGTCTGGAGCTGCCTGGCCAGGAGGGGGTGCCAGGCTCTTCATTTGCAGAAAGGACTGGATGTTCTTTACTTCTGATTTGTAGGAGCTGTAGGCCATCGTCTTGCCTTTGGAGGCGAGGATGCATGCAGCTTTCCACTTGGCGTACTGGTTTTCCTGCACCGAAGGAAAGAAGAACAAAACATCAGGGATAAAATCTGTTTCACAATTGTTGAGAGCAAAAATTTTGAACAAGAACGGAAAAGAGCTCTTAACGACAGAGGTGAGGAAGGGGGCCTTACATTGTCACATCGGATGTACACTTCATTCATGCCATCGGCCACTGGTAGCAGAAGCTTGATGCCAAACTTCTTGTCGGTGACATTGACGTCAGGGACCACCTCACAGCCTGTTGATTCAAGTGAAGGAGATTGTAATTAACAGCAAATGATTAGTCACCATAATCTAAGAATCATATTTGTTATTTATTACTTTCGAAGACTCTTTCATTCATATATTTATTAATCAAACTACAGGAAATTCTTGATTCTCACATTTTGAGTGTCCTTATGCTACAAGGATTGTGACATCATAACACAACAGGGTATTGTTTAAATCTTATTATTATTATTATTAACAGAATAAAACTGTTTTTTTTCTTAACATAATTCTTTATCACGGACCTCGAAGGTGAAACTGCTCAATTGGCTCTCCGCTGGAGGACTCTTTGTTCTTGTAGTAAGAGATGGTGGTGTCCTTGAAAACAAACCAGTACTCTTTGTAGGGCCTCAGGGTCAGTCTCTTGGGCCTGATTAATGGGGGGGAAAAAGGAAGAAGAACTATATCAATTTAAACAAAGGCTGAAGATATATTGTTTATAATCAAGGCAGTCTATTTCTGTGGAGCAGATCTACAGATGGTCTGGAGGTAATTGTGATAAAAACGTGACATGATAAAAAGAAAATCCATAGACATAAGCATCTAACACATTTGTTTGAAATATATTTCAACTTCATCAACTTTTTCAAGCTACCCAATTGCAAACCCGGGCAAAAAATTAAGGAACCAATGTTCTTGGAGCATGTTTATCCAGATTGTTTGCTCGCCGTGCTATTGAGTTGAACAAAAGTTTGAACACTTTTGGCTCTGTCATTAGAAGCATTGTCATCCTGAAAAATTACTTAATTTTTTCAAAACAAAATTTCTGTTAACAGAACAAGAAAAGTGTTTAAATCTCCCATGTTCACCTGTGTATTTACTGTACAGGTAATGAGTGCTCTCTAAACTTGGTTGTTTACCTGACAACCCCAAGTCATTAATGACCTTAACCAAACAAAAGTCCTGTTATCATGTTGTTGGCCAATGCAAATTTATAATTCATCAATGAAAATCACCTTTACCCAAACATCTACGACCTGTGACTTTTCTTTAAATTCTATTTCATTCAGATAGTTTCTCACTGTTTTTTGTTGCTGTGTATTTTCTGTTTCAAGTAATTTTGCTTTGGGTTTTCTGTCCTAATGCTTTGACATCTTCCTTTCTGTGCCTGTTTCTCTGTTACAACCTCCCAATTTAGTTTGTACTTGTTACAAATTTTAGAGAAAGCTGACTAACAGCAACCAAAATCCACCGCCAAAGTGTCTTTTGTAGGGAGTTGAATAACTTTTCCATTGTTTAAATTGTCCTATTTGGAGCCATGTTTTCTGTCAATAAACCAGATCCATCAGCATCTTAAGGTCTGCACGTACTTCCTCATAAATGCAAACTAATTTGTAGACTTGTACAAAAACAAAAATCGAGAGATTTTTCTTTAAAACAAACTAAAACTAAATGGACAACTTCCAAGAGTGATGATTTAATTATTTTTGCCAGGGTTTGTGGGCTAATCACACTCGACATCCTGAAGACAGAGAACGACAAATTGCAGTGGCAGATAATTGAGGAATTTGTTCAGTAATTATGTATAAAAGGTGAGTTTACCTAAACAGCCGGAGTGAATCTGCCAGCTCTGGAATGTCTGTAATGTCTTCCTGAGGGCGAGATAAATAAAAGTCAATCATCCTGTGTTTTCTTGAGGCACCACAAAGCTAAAATGGACGACCAGTAAACCGGTACTGTGCTCCAGCAGACCTGAAAAGCTGATATTTTCAGGTGACATTAACTCCAATGTTTCATTCTTCCAAAAATATACTTGCCAGAATTTTTTCTGTGTGACCACATTCAAGGGTTGCCTCCAGATTAAACAAGGCAGCTTCTACTTCATCGATTTCTGGTTCATTGGAGTGGTCCAGTGTCTCCCTTGACATGGTCAGTTTGCAAATGTGATACTAACAAAAAACAAAGAAAGCTTTTAGTCTTGATGGATTTTTGCAAGAAGGATTGCACAAACACTAAAGTTCTAGTAAGTTTAAGTCATTATTGGTTTTTCTAGAATTAAGCAAAAGGCTGACATGAGTCAGAGCAAGGTTTGACTACAGCTCTGTGTGCTGGACACTGAGCCTGTCTGTAGGTGAATGAGACACTCCCTTTGAATCACTGTGATTTCTGAATCACTGTCCCAAAATAAGCAACTGGTGGGTTGAAATTCAAAGACAGGGTCTGTTTCTTCTAAACCCTCTGTCAATAATTAACGTCTTTAAACAGTATTTTTTTTTAACTATAATTCATAGTATACTAGCTTTTCTTTCACTTAATCTCTCCTCTTATTTCTCTTCCTCTGCCTCCTCTTCCTTATCCCGCCCCTGCACTGGGATTTTCTTCATGCCCTGACTCGTCCTTTCATGGATTAGGTACAACCTGATCTCCTGTATTCTGAACTCAAACAGTTAAAGAAAACTGAACTCAAAACTAATTTAGGTCATACAGCTGTGGCCTTGGAGGATATAGTATTTCACAATTATAAATCAGCATGAATAAGGACTCATTTAGGGGAAGACAAATGTGTTCACAAAAGCCCTGTTCAACAACAAGGAAATTCCAAAAAGGTTTATGGAGATTTTAAAATATAAATATAGAGATCTTCCATTGTCAGCACATGCAACACCAGTGTTTGAAACCCAAATTCAAGTTTGGGTCATTTAGAGACATAGAGAGTTAGTGGTTTTTTTTTTCTCTTACCGTTAGGGACTCAAATGTTTATTCCCTATCACTTTGTTTGTGGGGACAGATGTATATTGTTGCATTGATACATTTAGGGATTTTTTGTTTGATTTATACATCTAATATACTTTCATAGATCACGCTATATATCCATTCAATATATCTAATATACTTTCAAACCAACAGAATAAAAAAATGCATGAAACAAACTAAAAAATAAACTCAACTTCCACAAAGAACACAGCTCTGGTGTGATGTATAAGATACTTTTAATGGAATTTTCACCTACCGAACTTCATTTTGTGGATAAAATAATATGCTTAATAAAGGCTGAGCTGCACATAAATGTATATTAGCAGTCATCTCAAGATGATCCCTTTTAAATAAAATAATAAATAAAATTTGAAAACCAATTGCCTAAAAAGGGAACACTGCAGGATAAGGGGATGAAAGCTTTAATTATGAGATAGTAAAAGTCCTCGAGTTAACTTACAATATGATTTACCATAACCTTTGAAAACAGATGGTGTCAAACTCTGTTTTCTTTTTGTCTCTCCAAAAAGAAATTCCCTTTTGGAGGCCTAGCCTAAACTGTCTGTGCTAAAACCTCTCTAATGTTGTTCCGCTTCACTTTATCACAAATTGCCTTCACAGAGATAATTTTCACATATTGTGAAATAGAGGATAGAGGTTTTAAAGCTACAGCTGTATTATTCCAAAGGGACATTCATATTCATCCTGCAAGACGAATAATTTCAAATAAACTGGAAGAAATTACAAATAAAGTATATACAATTATTTACATACAATTATTTACTAAAGTTTGAATGAAATCTAATCTTTTTATATTGTGTTGTTTATACTTTACATTCATAAAATCCCAACTATAGCCAGAAAAATCAAATAATTTATTTTCTTTGATATAATTCACCTGCAATGAAGCAAACATCAGCATTTCTTCATCAGTGCAGTCTATCTCCTCCAGCAGGATGGACCACCGAGCCTGTTCATACAACTGGGTTATCCTGACACCATCATACTGAAATGCAAAAAAACAGACACTCAAGTTAAAATCAGCCACTTCAAACTTAGATTTTTTTTTTCAAATCAAGGAATACACCATCTTACTTTGGGGTTGAGATCAAAGAAGACATTGTACTTGAATCGAAGCAGTAGCTTGTCATCATCCTGAATGTCTTGCTCCATGAGAGAACGAGATGAGTCCAGCCACCTGCAACAAACCAGTTGAACCATATCAAACTTTAGCATTAAAATGATAAAACAATGAAAGTTTGGAATAAACTATTAAGTTTTAAGTTTCTACCCTGCATTGTTGACTGCTTTGTCCACAAGCGACAGCTGCTGGTACATCTTGGCCAGCTCAGCAGGCGGCAGGTTTGGCAGACACTCAGCAAGGGGGTTATCTCCAAACCAAAGGCTGGTGGACGACATTGGCATCCCATTCTCTGGGTCATAGGTTGCTGTCATTGTCTTACTGTATGCAGGACCTTGTTTGGATAAAATCAAGGATGAATTATTACAATAAAGCTTAAAAGCTGCTAATATTAGCCTAATTTCAAAGTGAAATTAATTAAGAGGAGTCTAGTTTAATCACCAGAAAGTTTAAATAGCTCAAACTAAACACACAATATTGAAGGAAGCAGCAACATTTTGAGGTAAAGTTAAGAGGAAGGAAAGATGAAACATCAGACAGAGCAATTTTATGGTCAGTGTGGAATCTGTGCTGGATACTTAGTGGAAAATAGAGAGAGAAGCTGCTTTCTTTCTTTCATTATGTTGAGATCAGGGCTTTGTGGGGCCAAACATGTTTGAGTTATCCTTGTTCCAAATATAATCTTTTGACAGTTTGAGGTCCTTTTGGACCATTCAAATGCCTCCCTGATGATATCATAAGCCCTAACTAACTTTAAAAACACATTTTTCATTTCTTCCACCAGATCCATCAGAAGTAAACAAAAATTAGCTGCCTCCACAGGGGTTTAACAGTAATCTGAATGCAAGAATTACAGCACAGCTGAAGCTTCTGTTGGTTGAAATGAGGTTGTAACTGATAGTTAATACACAAACCATCCATATCCCTTATGTTAAACTGTAAATATTAGCTTGTAATGTCAGATATGATTGAGACCAGTCCAGGAAATGAGCATTGCAGAAATTCTGCTGACCTGAGCATCAGAGAATCTTTATTTACTTCATCTTTCACAAGACAATTCATCAATAGATATGTTCAAAAGTTGATATTTTGGCAGAAAAGTGGTTGAAATAACTCACATTAATTATTTGTCCTTTCTAGAATACAGTATAAGTGGAATTGCTCAGATATGTATAACTACATATCAATCCATTGTTGATCAAGTTAGTCTAATCAAAGTTCTGAAATATAGCGTGATCTATAAATTGAACCTTTTAGTGACCACAATAATGATATATGTAAGAACACTAAATACATTAAATAAGTGGTAACATTGTTACTGCTTGTTGTCAGATGCAAAACCTTTGCTTTTAGGCATTGTCTAGGATTTTACAGTACCTGTTCCTGCCTGTACCCCATCAAGAAAATCCCCGATGTCCCAGAGGTTTTCCTGGGCTGAGTTCTTCTCTTTTTTCTTCTTCTTTTTGGAGGGATCATCTGGAGGCTTGAGTAGGGACAGTTCCTCTGGTCTTCTGATATCTGCAACAGAGCAATGAGAAAAAGCTGTGACTGACCAGGAAGAACATGCAAATATAATTGATCTTTATTTATCTGTGTAAAACTCTAAGATCTCAACTAAAACAGAAAATGGGGTTTCCTGGCATAGATAAACTCACTTAGTGTTTTGCAGATTTCGCCCACCGCCTTGAAGACCATGCTGGAGAAGCAGACAGTCATTTTGATGGTTTTCATGTTGGGCAGCTGCAGCAACAAGGGTTTGTGCTGGGGTGTGTAGCGCAGGTCTGCATCAGCCTAAGAAACACCAAGCATAGACAGTTTTCATCTGATGTAAATTGTTTTCATATGCACTTTTCTTTTTAATTTCTTTAAGGACATACTTGCAGTTGCAGTTTCCTTCTCCTCATAGGGATCTTAGATATATCTTAAATATTCATGCTTAAGCAGAGCAGGACTGTAATATAACGTGTAATACAAATAATAAAGCTACCAGATTGCTCTTGCAGCACTGAACATAGTTATAAAAATCAGCCTGTCAGCATGAGGATATGATTTTGTTTAGCAGCCTCCAAGGACAGCTATAAATAACTTCTCCACACCTGAGAAGATCTGCAAGCATGCACAGGATCCATTCATTACACTTAGACTGGAAAGGACATTCCCATGAGAATGAAAATTACTCGACTTCTCTATGAATACATTCTGACGGAAACCTGATTTAAAGTGTTAAATGTGGCTTTACCTGAATTCCATATTTGTCCAACGTCCAGTGGGTCCTGAGCAGCCAGCATTTCCTTTGTTCCCACCACAGTGCATGGTCTGACCAGTCCTGAGGAGCCTCTGCAGGAAAGATTAGGTAAAAAAAATTACTACTATATTACTAATATTACATATTTCAACTTCAAACCAGATAACTTATTTAGAATAATAATCTCAAGTAGTTGGGAAATAAACTTCCTTTACAGAGACAATCATAAATGGATAAGATCAGATGTAAAAAATAGTTTAACCCTTTAATTCTATTCAATGTCATACTACCACTATCCCCAAATTGTATTGAGGTCTAAAGCCAAAAAGAGATAAAACACTCTCAAGGAGCACGCCAAAAAGTAGTTAGCTGTTCTGATTTGATCCGCTGATGTAATGTAATGTACGTATGTTTGTCTCACGGTGTTCTCATTTCTAATTATTTACTCGCCACTTGGCTAGTGACCCAAATTTACATATCTGACACACCCACACATTAACAGTGTTTGACCCTTGGTACCGTAGGTGTTAGCTTTGCTCCATAATTGCATGTCATATTTCCCAAGGCAAACTACATCTAGAAACCAACTGGTGTGTAGGTGGTGCCATTTAACAATTCTACCTGACATCATCTTGTAATGCTGGGCTGAAAGGCATCTGTTGATGACACGCTGCTTGGTCATCTATTATGTATGATCTGTTTTAAACCACTTTTTTTTCCTTGTAAAGTTCCCTTCATGTTAGTGTCAATAATTCCTCTGCGTTTACAGCAGACTGTAAAGGGATATCAGATCAGACCCTAGATAAACTTTGTCCCCTTAGGCTTTACAAACCGACGCATTGTGCCCAAACAATGACACTGTGGCAGAGAAAAATGCAAGGCAAACAAGGGTGTGGCTCGACTAACAGACCTGTTGTGGTAGGTAGGAGGTTGAGACCAAGGCTCTGTGTTTAAAACCAGTAAGCAAATTCAGTTTTAAATGTAGTTCCCAAAGTTTACCCATATTTCATGCAGCAGTTAAAACCCAATCTGAGACACTTACTGATTTTCTCCACCAACTTCAGCATTAGGCCTCCAATGTGCAAGTCTCCTTTCACCCTTAATTTAAATTTCATGGACTCGTCCCCATATTTTTGGTCAATTTGCACAGACAGCTCCCATGAGGTTTCTCCATACTCTGCAGCTGTGATCATGGCCTGAGCTAAAAAGACAGAAGTGAAAGAGAGCTGAGATTCTAGATACAGTAAGATATCACCATAACATTGGCCAACACATAAAATGTTATAAGGGGGTAAAATCAGGAACATGGAGGTTCTTTTCTTGATTTGCTTTGTTTGGAACATTAGGAAACATTTGGGGTGAATCACGTGTCGGCAGATTATGTGTTTCTCAACATCCTGATTAACTTGGCCAGCAGCAAACAATCACTGATCTCCTACTCCTAATGTGGCCTCGTTTGAAACAGATTCTAACTCTGTCTCTACCGCAATGTCTCTGCAATGGTACTGCAGACCCCTGAAAAACTTCTCTCAGCCAATACATTTATAAATAAGAGATCACAATACAGACAGGCAGCACAGGCTGGTACCACCAAGAAAGAGGGGCGAGACTGCAGAACTCTCATTACCTTTTACGATACGGTTTGGCCGATAATGGGACAAATCTGCTGAATGATTGGTTGATTTTAATGAGGCAGGGTGAAAAGATAAAAAGCACCAGGCAGGTAAGAGAGGGGGAGATGAGATGGGGGAGGAGCAGGGAGGGTACAGCTGTGGAATGTGTGACGAGCAGGGACACGAATCTGGAGCAGGAGAGACCATAATCTCCACACACTGCACCAAACAGACAAAAAAAACAGAATAACCACCAGAGGTATCTTTTACACCTTTCCTAGGCAGCAAAGTGGTAGTAAATCCCGTATGAAAATGTGATGCCAGAGGGCTAGATTTTAAGTATGCATTCAGCTATATTTGTGTTGCTACACGGTGAGCAGCTGTAGGGTACACGTAACAGTTTGAGTCTGCGTGCCTTGTGACGGTGGCCTGTTGAGAGATGTTACAGCATGATGAATTGGATCTTACAATATTACACATGCTGCTGAAAAGACCAAAAAGCAGTGGTAAACAACAAACATATTAAAAACAAATAATTAGCCTATATCAATAGAAACTCAAATATGCCGTTATAACTGATAAAGATTTAACTTTCGAACTAAGTGGAGAAGCCTCCCCAACAGTTAAAACATTCACATTGAGGCAAGTTAATGAAAAGTTTTTGTCTCCCCAGAAAAAAAAAAGTCTCAACACAGGTAAAATAACAGAATGAGCGTGACGTTATACTAATTTACGTCCTATTCTATTGGCCCAGCACAGATTAGCAACACCTGGATTATGAACAGCCTTGTTATGTGGCTATTCATTCATGCACGTGAGAGTCCTACTTTAATTAAACGCAGCAGCGCAATTATCGACAAGACACATAGTTATTTCCGGCCACTGTAACGTCAAAGTAACTTTGAAAAGGAATACAGTCTTACCTCGTTAAAAAGGTTTTTTGTTGGTGTGCTATTCCAAGGAATTTTCCTAAGAAGCAGAGCGACTCGGGAATAGTGGGAGTCAAACACGCCCAGTTCAGACAGGTAGTAGAGAGGAGGTGAAAACGTAAAAGGAAGTGGTCAAACAATTGAATTACCGTGGCGACTAAAGTTAGACGGTGTTTGTTCATAGTTTATAGCCCAAACGAACTCTGAATGAGGGTGTAGCCTATATCTCATCATTATTTTTTTTCTTAAAAGAGAAAAAGTAAGGCAAATGGCGAGAACAAACTTCTTTTTCACGACCTGTTTTTACCGTAAAGTATGGTTATTAATCTGCCAGCTACACTCATCCTGGTAACAAAATAGCAAACCCATAGGCTACGTTTAAAATTAACCAAAGCTAATCGTTATCTGTTTCACAAAAAATGGGGTAAATAAAATCTTTATTTCAATAAAAGTACTACTTTATAAAGGAACACAACATTTAAAGCCCTGCATTATAAATTGCTAATTATGACAGAAATGATTTTGTGGATGGCAAGGCAAGTTTATTTGTATAAGACATTTAATGTAGAAGACCATTACAAGTGCTTTACATAAAACAAAAGCATTACAGCGAGGGGCAGTGGAAGCACTAAGAAGTAGGCCTACATTAAAAACAAACTTTAAAAAGGGAATAAAAGATATTGGATAAAGGCAACAAAAAAGACTAGAATAGTATACTAATAAATGCAAGTAATAAAAGTTACAATGTGATGTATTAAGTTGTTTTGATAAAAGGGGGGAAATGGAAAAGTTTTTTACTTTAAAAAAAAATATATGTATTTTAAAGTTTTTTAAATGCTAATTTAGATTTGTTAGTTTTTCTAAGGAAGAATCAGTCCTAGGCCACGGCCATGATTTAAGAGAAGCTGAAATAACTTAACCTAGGGTTAGAGCAGCCATAGGGAGTGTTCTTGTTTGTGTTTTGTCAGTTAGGACTTGTGTTTCCCTGTGTGCAACTGGAAAAAAAAGAAGTTGTAATTACGCAATAATATTTTTCTTTTTTTGATATCTGACATATCGAGTTGCATCGTATCGTCAGTTTAAGTGTATCATACCATCCCTAAAACATAGATGGAAATATATATTTTTTAAAGTCATTCTGTTGTGCTGTAGCAGGGCCCCCTGTTCCTCCACCCTTCCTCAAAGTGTTATTAAACAGTCTGATGGCCGTGGTGAGAAAGGGTTTCCAGAGAATCAGTATAGAGCGAGCAACTCAGAGACAACAACCTGCTGCTGAAATAGGTCCAGTGTCCTCTTTGCAACCACCACGACAGACCACCTCCATCCCTACCATGGTGCCGTCATGTTTTATAAGTCGACAGTCTGAGTCCCTCTTTCTGCATTATAGCACTCAATAAGAAAAAAACAGCACATACTGCACATTTTTCCACTTTATTCCTTTTACACCATCAAAGATCTCAGTAGTGTGTGGAAGATTCATCTAAAGCCACAACAGCCTGGCACCACCTTATGCTAGTCATTACCCTAGATTCTGGAGATATGGGATCCGTTCTGGGTTCAGAATCACATTCGGATATCTCTGTCCATCAATTAAATACCAATTGGGTAACATACACACACCTGGCAGCACTCTCAAAGCAACAGTAAAAATCAACAGGAGAATATTGTAGGGGATTTTGACACATTTTCAGGGGGTACTATTCACCCATTATGCTGTGTTGCTCATTTCACAAAAGAACAATCTGCACAACTTGTACCTCTTTGCAAAGTGGGCTAATTATGGTTTCTAATGGTGTATGATACAACAATTGGTATTTCTAAAGGGGCGAAATGATTGACCAAACAAAAGTTCCTTACTTTTTGTGCTGTTTTAAATATCAATGTTCAGGGTTCAAAGGTTTTTATTTGTCATTCCTTCATGCCAAATATATGTAAAGAACGAGATTTGTTACCTGAGGCTCGGTGACTTCACAAGGTAAACCATAGAAGAATAACACTGCTATTATGAATAAATCAAATCAAATTTTATTTGTGTTGCCCTTCATGATAACCAATGGGTACTCAAAGTGCTTTACAGTAGAGCCATAAAAGTACCTAAGTACATAAAATAATTAAAACGATACATAAAATACAATTAGTTTGCTGCAGTGCTGCAGGATATTAAGAACCTTTCAGAAGTGCATACAATTGAATAAGAATTATAAAATACCCTAGAATAGATGAGTAAGTTCACACAAAACATCAGTTAAAATATTTTGAGTGTTCTGTTTAAAAGTCTGACAGCTTCAGGGATGAAACCTGATTTCAGCCTTGATGCTCCTCAGTCTTCTGTCTGAGGGCAGAGGGGTGAAGAGTCCATGTGAAGGGTGGGTGGAGTCACCCCTGATCGGGGAGGTCCTGTTCCTGCAGCTGGTTATGTAGATGTCCTCAATGGATGTACTACATCCGGAGATCTTGCCAGCTGCAACCCGCTGCAGTGCTTTCTTGTCCAGTGCTGTGCAGCTGCCACGCCACACTGAGATGGACTGCGTCAGGATACTCTCCACCCACACCTGTAGATGGAGCTGAGGGCTGGAAAGCAAAGTCTAGCAGCCTTGTGCTCCCTCAGGAAGTAGAGACGTTGTGCTGTGTTCACTGTACTGGTGATGTCAGTGGTCCAGGTGTGATTTTCTGTGAGGTGCAAGCCCAGGTACTTGTAACTGGATACTGCCTGAACTTATGTCTGCTATGAAGATGGGAGGAGGGGGATGGTGGTGGCTCCTCTTTCTGAAGTCCACAATCAGCTCCTTGGTCTCTGTAATTCTTTTTGGAGGTTGTTTGCTCTGCACCAGCTCACAAGTTGTTGGACTTCCTGTCTGTATGCTGAGTCATTGCTGTGGGATACTAGTCCCACCATGGCTGTGTCATATGCAAACTTGGGTGTGTGGCTGTTAGGGTTGCAAAATTCTGGGAATTTTCAAAGTCGGAAACTTTCCATGGGAATTAACCAGGAATTCACAAAATTTAAAGTTTATTCCCTTAACAGGGAACTTTAAATAGCCTATAGTTGATGAAAATATATTGTCGCATAATCTTGGCTAAAACAACCAGATTTAATGCAAGCAAACTTAAATATATGCTATTTCATCAAATGCACACGGCAGGGCTACTGAGGCCACACCCTCTACATGCACTTTGCTTTTCTCCATCACATGCACTGACGACTTCGTCAACCCTGGAGTACTGAGGCCACACTTGAGCTTGCAAACTACATCAAGTGTAATGATGAGGAATATTTTACTCAACATTCATGCTTTTGTTATTCAATATAATATAATATAATATTTGATTGTTCAGTACAAGAGTTAAAGAGTTTAAAGTCCTACTGTAAAACACATCTGTTAAAAGGTCATATTTTTAAAACTCCCAATTTAACAAACAAAATCTTGATATTTGTGTTTGGATATGATACAGTTTGTTGAAATCGTCCCCAAATTCCTGGTAATTTCTATTAATTCCCATAATTCCTATGGAAAGTTTCCAAATTTGAATATTTCCAAAATTCCCCATCCCATGGAACATTTCTGGAATTTTACTGAAAATCTATTGGACATTTTCCTCTCCTTTGCCCTAGTGGTTCTGCAGTCATATGTCAGCAGTGTGTTCAGCAGGGGGCTCAAAACAGCCTGTGTTGAGCATGTTGGGTGAAGAGAAGCGATTGTGGATCCTTACAGACTGTGTTCTGTCTGTAAGAAAGTCCACTTACATAGAGACGGTTATTGCCCAAGCACAGCTACTTTGTTCACTAGGGTCTGAGGGATGATTGTATTAAAAGCTGAGCTGAAATCCACAAAGAGGAGTCTAGCGTATGCATCCCCCAGGTGAGTAAGGGCTTGATGGGCGTTGGCAGCCACCACGTCAGATGTGCACTAGTTCATCCTGTTTGCATTTAGGCGAGTGTCCTCACTGACAATGACGTTCCTCCTGTGTGCCATCACCAGCCTATCATAGCATTTCATGACAATCAATATTGGGGCCGCATGGAAGTCATATTAGAGGACGTGGGTACAGGAATGATGTTGGCTGCCTTGAAGAACGATGGAACTGCTGCCTGGGCAAGCAAGATCTTGAAGATATCCATCAGGACCCCTGTCAGCTGGTGTGTGGTGTCCCTTAGAACCTGCCCCAAAACTCAGGTCCTATTGCTTTCCGTGGGTATTGAGTGCTTAATGTAAAAAATAGTTAAATGTTTATCAAGAATACTAATAATAATATATAAATATGTAAATCCCAGATGTTACTATTTAACATCTTGACAAATCTGGAATACAACTTAGCAAACTACAATTGATACCACATTGGCAAAAACTTTTTGTTGTTGTTCAAAACTACATGAAATATTGAACTGTTTTGAAAGACATTATATGGAAAGATATAATGAGAAGCAACCAGTATGTACATTTTTCCAAAGTCAGTGGTGTGGAAAATATTTTTTTCTGTCTTTCTCATCTTGTTTCAGTGATCTTTGAATATACAAACCCACATGATGAATAATGATTTACCACAGAAGGTTCAGCCCACCTTCCTTAATGCCCACATCATGATGAATGAGTAAATCAAGATGAATCACCTAAAGTATTTTTTCCTTTATATTTACCAGTTTATGACTCTACAGTAACACATCAGTTACGCTGTTATGATTTGTGCAGATGGTTTCCCGCTAACAACCAGCCAGCCATTCAGACTTTCCATCATTTTTGTAGCTTATAGGTTGTGTTCCTTGTGTGCATGAGGTAGGCTGAGGTGAGCCCATGTGTGAATTCTGCCATCGTGTGGTTTCTGCTGGTAAAACCATCCAGAATAGTTTTGCTTTAGCTTGAGTTGAATTCATAATAAAACTTGGTGTTTTGTGTAGGCTGAAAACAATGAGTCCCTCGCACCAAAAGTAACTGGCCTGTTTTGGTTGAGACTGAACTGAAAAGCAATCAGAAATTCAGAAAAAAATAGTGTTTGCTCTACTACTTTCTATCATTTCACAGTAAAGTTGTTATAAAATTGGTTATTTGAGTCTTGCACCAAAAAACTTAATAATGCTAATTGTTCATAGAGTCAAAGAAATCCTTATCCAAGACTAAATCCATCTGCAGTGAGATATTAAGAAAGCAATTAGGATTTTTTTTCTCTCTTTTAGGTCCTAATGCTATTTCACCTATAATATAACTTTTTCTACCACACGATGGTGCCATTAGTCTGTGCCAGAGTTGGAGGTGAGCTTCATGAATAAGCTTTGAGAGGAAGGTGGTTAATGTCTTACAGAAACAAGGCTCTGTTGACGCTCACTTCATTTATGTTTTTCATTGGTCTGAACTTAACCATGAATGTGTTGTGAAAGGAAAATGTAAGTCTATGTCAATATTTAGGGTATCATTTAAATCATCCCCTTCTTTTTCTAATTTTTGGTCAGAAGAAAGAAAGCAAAAGTTGCCACTTACCACTCACATAACTGTAACATGAAAATGCATATTGTTCATTGATCATTGCAATACAAATAAATACATTTAATTCATAACACTATCTGCCCATGCTTTCTAGGTCATGATTTAAACACCATGCAAGCATCCATCTCAGGGGACATATTTCTGAGCATTTTTCTTATGCTAGAAATGAAATGGGGTTTTTGGTTGTGTTTTTTATTTTGGATGTATGAATTTTTCTCTTTATTTTCCTCCATCAAAGGAGGACTGGTGTCAGTCAGCTGCATGAGAACAGCCCCAGAACTGGTCAGTCTTCAAGGACACCTCAGCTTAGTGGGTGCTTGCCAACACACAGGCTTAGACTGAGACACTCTAGTTCAAGGACACTTTCTCTGACCATTTGTCCTTTTTGACCACACCCTACAGAATGGGAGTAGCAAACATGCCTGTGAGTCTGTCTAAGCTCTCTGTTCCATCAGTTTAGGGCTTAATGTTGGCACATGAGGTCGTCTTGAGTGATTGCGTAAGAGAGGAAATGTAAATTCCATGACAAAAACAAACAAATAAACCCTGAACCTCATTAACTGTGACAGTGGTTTAAGAGCACATGGAAAATAACATAATTTGGACCTGTCAGACCTGGACACCGTGTCCATGTCATCATGACACCTGTGGTTCAAATGGCAACTTGGTTACCACAGTCAAAAGAAAAGGACAAATAGCAACTGGAAGCAGTTCCTGGGAGAATGATAAAATGCAGCCCTTTTAAACTGACGAAGAGAGAGTAGAGAAACATTTGGACTGTGGCTTTAGACACAATAATTTACATCCACTACCTGAAGCTGGTCTGAACACACTTGGAAGTGGATGGGAAACAACATCTGTAGAAACCTTCGTTGGCGTGTTGTATTTATGGAAAGAGAAACCTCCCGTTGACCTGGGAACACGCTTACCCAATTAGCAGCCTTGCCGACGGATCAAATGGAAGTGAAAACATTCACTGCCGTGACGGAGACGCATCACAATGCTCCATTCATGCTGCCGAGCCATACGCTGCAGGGTTGAGGTGAAGAGGTGGTGGTGGGGAGTTATTCTTTTAGGCACATAGTAGGTAAGTGGGATAGGTGAGATGGAGAAATGAATAAAACAAGAAAACTAACTTACCTCACACCTTCGGTGACATGTCAGTGTAGGCCTCATTCAGATTCAGAGGTAAATACTGTTCAAAGGTGTTGTTTTCATAAGGTTACCAGCAACTGCTCACCTCGACATTCCATATTTCCTTCTCGTCAGTTCCTCTTTCCCCATTGGATACTGCAGTCTCTATAACCCAGCACAACCATAAGTTTTGTCCTAGAGGACGAGGGTTGAGGGGGGGTCAAATACCCTGAGAAAGTGTATAAGAAGTGAGGCTCTTGACAGCACAAGGCTCTGGGGAACAAAGAATACTCTGCCTTATGGGATGGAAAGTGTTACAGGTCTTATTCAGTTTCTTTCTTTGAAGCTGTTAAAATCATGGCATGCCTGCTTTCTCCTTTCCTTTCATGAAAATTGTTTTATTCTTATGCCACAGACTTCTGTAGCTATTATGAAATTCCATACCCGGTCATAAAAAAACACAAGAAAGAAGAACTTGCACCTGGCAGGTTATTTGTTTTTTAAATGTCAGCGTAATTAGAAAGTTGGCCATGATGAGAGTCAAGACAACCCAGGTGTATGAGCATAGAGGTTGACTTAATATAGGCTTTGGGTTGAAAAAAAGTGACTATTTGCCTAAATATAACTTAGTTTGCTCCTCTGTTTCATCCTTGTATTTTATTTTAGAAATGTTTTTTTTACTACTTTTGATGATGAACACTTACTAAGCAAAAACAAGTACAGTTAAATTCCAAGATAGTCTTTTGAAGACAAAAAAGAAGGTGAAAAAAATAACCTTCATATATGTATCTGAATTTTCCATATGATTCAGCCAAGACAGATTTTTCTTTTCTTTTTTTCGTGTTCGCCATTCCTTGCTTGGAAACATCTGACAGAAATAAAACTTTTCATGGTGTCAGGTCAGATAGCCATAAATACAGGTTGTCAGTGCAGTGTGACCCTCACATCTAGAAGAAGGGCTGTTCTAAAGTGTGGTTTGGAAAAGGATATCATGTGTTTAAGTATTGTGCTGCTTTCTGAAAAGTGGCTACTGTAAAACAGCTTCCATCACAGAGTATCGCTTTACCTGTCACTGGCAGTATTTCATCTCTTTGCTGCCCAAAACATAAAAGATATGAATGAACACGGCCATATGGATAGATGAGGATCCTCAGACGGATACTCAGCTTGTCCAAAATTGAAAGACACACAGACAGATTGATGACATTTTCAGATATTAAGCCTGATGAGTTCAGTGTCCTTTGCTGGTGAAAACTCAGTCTATACTCCTTTGTTAGTTTCAGCAGGTGTTCATGAAAGCTCGAGGCAGCTGACATTTCTTTTCCTATGTGAATATAAAACACGTTGAATAAAGCCATATGCAGCGTAGTGACTTTTATTAGGTTTGTCAGGGCACGTAGAGACACAGTAGGAGCACTGCCCATATTTTGTTAAAAATAAAATGACTTTTTCTGTTGCAGGCGCTGTATGTAGAGGATTTTTGGTGATAAGCCACATATGCATGGAAACATTCAGATGCCACCCAGCCACGTCCTCTGGTGCACAGAGACATGGAAGAAACAAACGCTGACACTGGCCTTGAAGTTGCCACCACTGATCTCACAGGTACAGTGCAAGAGGAAGTGGGGCGTTGTGTTCCTTTCCTCACCACATCAATTTGCCAACTAGTTGTGAATGGGTGCCATTTTGAAACATGCAAATTTGGGTAGCCTCTGCCTGTATCAGCTGATGCAGGTCAGTGTTGTTTTTGGACAGACTTTAAAAGCCTGAGGGGAGAACGCCGTTCTGAGAGTCAGAAAAGGTCGCATAAACTCAAGCAGGATTACTTTACCAACACTTTCCATGGCTGAGATCCTGTGAATAGATCCATTGTGGGGTGGGTCCCTGCACTGCGGAAAGCAAACCCTGTCAGGATCCTGTTCATTAGCACCTAGTTTACTGTTTGAAGTTAGTTATTTATCCGCTGTCTAAAGGGAAACCCCTTGCAGATATATGCAACTGCGTGTAAGCTTGTGGATATGGTTGTGTGTACGTGTGTTTTTGCATACATGTGTATTCATGCGCAGGAACTTAGAATGTACTTGTATAAATGTACAAGGCTCATAGGATCCACAGGGGGTTTCCAGAGCAAATGGCTGGAGAGCAAATAAAACTTTCCATGGTGCAATAAAATGTATAGAGAACGAACAGGGGGTACATTGGTCCAGCTCTGAAGGTGGGAAACAACCCTGAGAATTTGTTGAAAAAATATGTACATAAGGCCTTGATATGTTTATGTTCTGACAGTCACTGACCTTGACTCTGTAAATATAAAAAAGTCACAAGCAAAATAGGTTAGAAATGTTAAAATGCATTGTTTAACACTTTTGAGATGCTCCTTAAAAGCCAACAAGGTTATACCATGTAATTTCACTTATTCAACAGGTAAAGGACTAGGTGTTTGTAAACACTACAACGGTGGAATATCACTGTTTTAACAGCAGTCTGTCCCTTGAGTTATTCTACTGTATTTCTAACTATGGTGTGAGAGTGCCTTTGTGTGTTTTTGCTTCTCTTTTCTTTTGTGATTTGTTTGTTCATTGGAAGCCATCCCTGTGCCTCTGGTCAGACAAAAGTGTTGCGTTGAGCAAAACCTCCACTCCACTTTTATGGTCTGTGTGGGCCGTCCTATTTGTACATGCTTAGAGTAAATTAGACCAGCAGCTGCCTATGGCCATCCTATTCCATGTATGGTTTTTATGATAAAAATATGATGCCATAAACCTCACAGTCTGAATTCAGAAATTTGTGGCCTTTCACCTCTGGGGCTGACACCTTTTTTGTTTTTTACATTTATATTATATATATTCATTAATTTCAACACCTTTTCTTGTCTTAAAATAAACAAAGACAGAATAAAGGATTGGGAGAAATTGAGGGGAATAGAAAAAGCAGCCTAAGGGAGGCAGACACAAAAAGAGGGACCACCTATTCAAATGTTTTCCACATGCAAAGTTAAAACAAACTATAGCAATATAAATATGAGAAGATGGAGAAAAGAAGACTGAACCTGTTGTGAGGTGATGAGCTGCTGCAGATGGCACCAGTTCTTTTAGATGTCAAACTCTTCAGTCATTGACTAGCTTCAAGCCAAGGAAGGTGTTTAGTATGGACTGCATGATAATATGTTACTACATTGTCTAAAGAGAAAACTCTTTTTCTGTATTGGGATGAAAATGCAGTGGGTTAAAAATGTCATATGGCTATGTAACTATTTAACAATATTATTTTGTAGGGTTTTCTATATACAAAAAAGGATCCCCCTTCCATGTTCTCTGCCCAAAGAAAACCAGGCATAAAAGCCATTTTAAAATTTTAAAAGATGTAACTCTGAATTTGAAGTGAATTCAAAGCCTTTCATGTTATCATCTCTGTCAACATCAATATCATACAAAGTGACACAAAGTGTAGATTTTAATATTTTAAAAAATCACACACCTACCTAAATTCCATTGATCATTCACATCTCCTTCATGTCTTGAGACAGTTGGGAAAAGTGGTAAGTAAATATATTTTTGACAGTGTGACAGGAATAAGGAATAGTCCCCGCTCGGAATTGAGTTCTTAAGCTAATCATCCATGATTATAGCCTTGGAAGCCAAAATACACTCCATCTGAAAGAGGTTGTTTTCATCTGCATGCTGTAGCAGAAAGACTGGCTGACAGTGTTACCTATTCTCCTGAGGGCTCTCACTCTCCTTCTGCCTCTATTTGACTGGCCTGCAGTAGGTCTTGTGGCCCCTAGAGACTGCCTTGGGAGACCTGGACAACATTGGCAGCAGGCAGCTTAGCGGTGTCATTTAGCCGTGGTAAGCTGGACAAAAGCATCTCTTGTTGTCGCAAGCTGTTTGTGGTGCTGCCTTCCCAGCCCTGTGGAAAGGAAAGGACAGCCAATGACCAATGCCAAACAAACCTGCTCCAGCTCACCTGTGCAGTGAATGTGGAACCGAGTGACCCAGATCTGGATGGAAACCATTGCAAATATTTCCCAGCAAGGTCTGTGGAAGAAACATTTAACAGGGCCTCTCAACAGGGAATTTAACTAACTGTAAATGAGTTTGACTCCCTCTAGTTTGTGTCATCTGTTCCTAAGATGTAGTAAACAGTCGCATTGCCATTAAATCATTTAACGCATTTCAATGAGTTGTAAGGTGTGGACTGAGGAGTAATAAAACTTTGATACTTAGGATTTTTTGTGCGTAAATGTATTTATTTTACCACTTGCTAAACTTTTTTTTTCATATCAGCATGATTCGAAACAGGATTGTTGTTGATAGGCAGTGGATCTGTTTATTGCCCAGTATATGTGCAGTGCCGGTCACAAGTCAAACCTCTTTTGCCCAAACTACAGCTCAGTTTAGAAGCATAAGCCAAGCTACAAATATTTGGCTTGGCCACAGAAATTGAATTATATTGGCTCAGCAAGCCTAGAAATAAAAAACGGCAACCTTGGGAACAATTATGCAAAGAGAAACGCGGTTAAACCAAGTGCTACTGGTTTTCCATTCCATCCAACGGGGAAGGAAAAAAAGGAAAAAGCTGTTATAACAGAGTTTATCCACTGTAATAAATATATTGAAGCATTTATCCATGGCGTGGCAGTTGTAGCTATAGCTCATTTTTGCCAGGCTGTATAGCTTCTTTGTGTTACACACAGCTGTAAAAGTGAACACATCTTTTGGGAAGTTCATTCATGTGAACTCAAAGTTGCAGTGACTTGATGGTCCATTTCAACCACAGATGAAACCCCAAAACAGATAACATTTAATAGAGCTTTTCCTCTGTTTCCTCAAATTTTTTATACTCTGACAAATAACTGAAATAAACAGTGATTAAGTCCTCCTCTTTCATCTTCAAAGAAATACAAAAACCTTCATCTAATTATCTATGCATATTTCTATTGTTTGACAAATCTTAAAATGACTAGAGCAGGGATCACCAAATCCGGACCTCTTAGGCCAGTGTCCTGCAGGTTTTCCACATTTCCCAGATGCAACACACCTAACTCAAATAATGGGCCGTTAAGAGACTTGCACAGAACTTGACAACAAGTGATGAGAGAACCATTTCATTTAAACCAAGTGTGTTGCAGCAGGGTAACCTAGAAAACCTGCAATACATCGGCCCAAGATGTCTGTAGTTGGTGATCCCTGCTCTAGAGCAATAAGCAGAGCCTGACAGTATAACTGAATGTGAGCAACATCGAACACTAGAAACTTATAAAATTATGGGGTTTGTAATAATGATAATAATAATAATACATTTTATTTTAAGCGCCTTTCAGGAAACCCAAGGTCACTTTACAAAACACATCATAATAAGCAACTACACAGTAAAAAAAGTTCAATAAAAGTGCAATACAAAATAAAAGAATAAAGCAAAGTGAGTAACAACATAATAAAAAGTAAATAAAATGGTATAAGTGTAATAGAAAATAAAAGAATAAATTAAAATAAGTAACTACACAATAAATAAAAGTAAGATAAAATAGTATAAATGCAAAACAGAATAAAAGAATATAGCAGAGTAAGTAACACAGTAAAAATTAAATAAAATGGTATAAGTGCAATACAGAGAAGTAACAAGTCGAACAGGTGTAATGAAGATGGTTAAAGGTTATAAGCAAGTTTGATTAAACTGTTAACCTCTATGACATCCAACTGACAACAGGCCATTCTGCAAACTCTGGTCAGTGTGTAGACACTCAAATTAGCTAAATAAGCTCCAAACATAACCATATGTTCATGTTTGTATGATAAGACACACTGCAATTGACATAATTCTAGACACATTACATAGAAGATGAATGAGGAAATATTATTAGCTTGGATGCTTAGTTTGAATTTAAGATATGTTGCACGTTCAACATGTGATAAATTGTTAAAATGACCTCTCACCATCAGTCACTGAAGCCCCACCTGCAGACCATAGGAAGGAAAAACTCAATTGCTCTCAGTGACACAAACACTAATATGGTTAGCTAGCTACCTACCGAACCATCATGCAAACCTTTAAGCCAGCTTTGTTTGCTCACAGCTGAGGCTCAAAAGAAAGGCAGGACCGGTGCAGAAAAGGGCCAGCTTTGACCATTTTCACACAAAGAGAGCACTGTTGGCTAACAGTGAGCGGCCTGTTTTTGGGAGGTTTGCACTGTTCCTGGGGCCCATTTCATGGAACAGTTAGCAAGGCCAAAGGCAACCCATGGACTGGAGTGATGGTTACGGCCTTCAGGGCCAAACCTGGGTCTGGCCCTCTTGCCCCCCTCCACCACCAGATCTGAAACTTTGACAAAGCTGACTGGGGGCAGTGGGTGCTGCAGGTGTCTCCTCCATAAAGGCCCACATCCCATGGGGGGACAGCTCAGCTGGTATGTTGTTTTTGTTTTGTTTTGTTTTCTTTGGGGTTTTTTTGTCTGTTGCTTTTTTCCTTTCTTTTCTTTTATTTATTATTTTTCTTTTTTAAACCACAGGTGTCAGAAAAATCAGGACAACACAATGGTTCTTTATGATCAGTATAAGACAAGCTGGATTGTTGGCTATAACTTTGTTTTTGTATATTTATCAGAATTTATTAAATTATGTCCATGAAGTGGTAATACAAAGTAAGATCATTATGGTATTGTTTATAGATTACATAGAAATGTGGTTAGCTTCAGTGGTCTTGTGACAAGTTAAAAAATTACAGCTCTAGCTATTACTGAATGACAGATTAACATGAAAACAAGACCAAGACATCAGCTTAAGTGTCTCATACTATCCATCAATTTGTGAGCTAAGGTCAGACTGTTCTTTCTGTTCACCTCCCAGCTTCAGCATCAGTGTTTGAGAGGATGTTTCCTCCAGCTGCAACTGCAATCGCAACAGCTAAGAGAGAAAATATTCTATTCCTACATTTGATTTAGCTGTAATGGGCTGGAGAGCACGATATATAGTTTGCCTGGTGAGTAGGGAAAGAGGAAGAAAACAAGAGCGTAAAGACGAGAAAGAGATTAATATCCAGGCTTCTTTCCTCCTGACCACAGAGTGGGCATAAAGAGCCAGGCGTCTCATTGATGTCAGCCATAGCTGTGCCTGTCCTGTAGTTTTCAGTTTGGTTTGGACAGAACAGGCGGCCTGGCCTACAGGAGTTGGAAGGACAGGGCCCAGGCTTTCCCACATCACTCAAGGGCCTCTGATACGCGGTCGCACAGGCCGATAATGACAGGGTGAGAGATTTAGTATTAAAGTCTCCTCTGCTACCTCCTCTGCTCCTGTCTGACGTCAGCCTGTTAAATACGGGGATGAGAACATGGCATGGCCTACAGGGTAGGGAGTTAGACCTGTCTTAAGTATAGAGCTTTGTGTGAGAGAAGCCTGGCTTGGTTCCCTTTGACTGTTTCTATGGACTCACGCTATACACAAGAGGGAATTGGGAATCGCAGTTAATCATGAAAGGGTTTAGTATTTGCCATAAATATGAATTCAGTCAAAGTAAATGGTGATAAGACTGAACGAGAAAGACTTCCTACTAACATCATAACTCATTCAAAGGGATACAAATTTGCTGGGTAAACTCTGAGAAATGCATGGATATTGACCAAGACTACAAGTAAAATAATTCGCTTCTGTGTCAGGTTGTTCAAAAGTTCGACTTTGCCTAATTTTTAGTTTTCTAACCACAGTTCCACATACAATACTAAGGGGTTTTCCCTGGTTATTTGTAGAGTCTTATAATTTTTGAGTTTATGACTAATGAACTCTGAAAGCCTGGGAAAGAAAAACTAGGTGGCTGGAGGTTGGTTTTCAAAAATACCATATACTCACAAGTGAAAGACCTCATTGTCCTTGCCAGTTTGCAACTCAACCATACAACCAATATCCAAGGCAGTTCAGCAACATAAAAGCAGCCGAACGCTGCACCTGCATCCACAGATCATCACACCATTGTGGCATTTAAAGAAAAGGCCTCAGTCAAACACGCCCCCTGACCTTCTCCAGCTAACATAAACTAATTAGGGTGGCTCTGAAAGGAATGGCCTACCATTGGATTAATCAGCCTCCGCAGATCTGGACCATGCAATTTTGCTCCAGCCTGTTCTCCCCACTAGAACCTCATTATCACACATTTTCAAAGGAGCGCCACAGCAAATGGAAGGGGGCTGAGGGGAAAGAGAAATGGAAGAGGTGGTTATCCAGGAAGAGGCTTCCCCAGTTCCTCTCTTCTCACATTGGACTCAGAAAGGAAATGTCAAGCGTGAAGCTCCAAGAGTGGTCAGTACTGCTCAGTCCAGCAGGCAGCACAGAGGGGGCCTTTGTCCGCCATCACTTAGCGCCAATTACAGCCCGTCAAAATAGTTTTTCTGCTGTGGGGCGACGTGTTAATGGGCCCGGTTGGGTGTGAGGAGCGACCTTGTCCACACACACCAACCAGGGGTCAGGGGTTAATAGGGCTCCTCTGATGTGGCGGATGAGATTTTGGCAACCTTTAGCTGGCGAGGGAATGCCAGGACAAAGCTGTAGAATGTGATACAATTAGGCGGACAACTAGCCATCCTGAATGGAGTTGCTTGGTAGAAGTGGGATGGCTGCGTCAGCTTGGAACAGGTTGGCAGCCAAACATTAGCAAAACAGGTGCCTTGGAAGGTCAAAGGCCCTCCCAAATGCGAAAGAGGACCCCAGGTGAGGACACAAACATCAGCCAAACTGGGCTTTTGCTTGAAGTGAGCAGCAATTAAAAATCCTGTTGAACAAATGACTGCTCTTCTGGACACAAAGAAGGTCCCTTTGTACTTGTGAAAAGGTCAGAGACCATCCAGTCTTCGCAGCATTTCCCATCCCAATCCTGAGCTAGAGCTGGATTCAAACAGTGGACTGGGCCAGCAAGCCTGTAGGTTGCCCTCAGCCAAACTTGGAAACTGTCTGCACCACAATATGAGAAAGTGAACTTGGCACAGTTGTCGTCTGACCTATACTGTATTTCCTGAGTTTAAGTAATCAGTGATTATCTGATTTAAGATGGAAAAAAACTAATCTTGGCTAAATTAAATGTTCATAACATTGAACTGTGCTACATGTGTTTGGTCTGGGCATGTGAGCCTGAATCCAGGCCTCCGTTTACACCATAAGTGTGGGAACCGCACAGATGCCAAACTATCCATGGCCCTTTAGAGGGCTAACAACACTTTGCCAGTGAATGCTGGAGATTTAAAAAAAAAAAAGAATAAAAAAATCAAAACAAAAAACTACACCAAACTGAGCAAATCCAACCACATGCAAGCCTGTGGGAACTAGCAGATGACTTCCGTCCACATATGAGTATTCTCAAAAATCTTTCTGGACTTATTGGTGCACAGTTCATTCCCCTTACCCAGTCCTCTTGGAAATGGTGGTGGTGATTTGGCCCCAGCTTCATCTACTTAATGTTGAAATAAAAGAGGTGATTGAACTCTGCCTCCAAATTGGATTTGTATAATCTGCATCAAGTTTGAACATCCTGTGTAAACACAAGCGTGTGCAGATGCCGGAAACAACGCGGCTGGAAACGTAAATGCCCGTGGTTGACTTTGGCAGAGAATCAGAAGAGCAGAATGGGGAATGAAGTCTGAACACAGGCTGGAGTTTGTCTATTGTTACTAGAGGGTCAAAGGCCACTTCATAAGGGTTAAAGCTAGTTCAAAATAGTATGTATAAATTATATAGATTGATTAATGGTAATATGGTGTAAAGGATTAAAAGATTTTCTGATAGTTTAGCAATTTGTTGAAAAGCAACACACCACAAAGTAAAGGCTGTTTTCACTACAGCTATCATTAATAAAATGTGTCAAGTGCTTGGATGTGTAACTCTTTAGACTCACAACCTCTGGGAACAGAATCTCCAACATCCACACATAACCTTTACACCAAATTCAACTTGGCACAATGATATGGAAGCAAAATTGAATAAACACAAACATCGTTAAGAGTTCATGTGTTTCAGTTAAACAACCCTTTGGTTAGACTCTCATTTCCTTAATGGCTTTGCAGCTGTATTTCACCCCTGTGCTAAGTCACAAATCATTGGCAGCGTACATGGTTTCTTTTGCTCTTTTTTTCTCCTCAAAGATAAGTGAGAATATGACTTAGCCCTGATAGGATTTATTTGCCTTGCAGCAAAGACTGCACCCCTTCAAGCCCAACTCATTAGAGAGTGTGTTTTGGGGAAGGGGGGAGAAGCAAAGGTCACTAGAGGTTAATTCCAATCGCAGTGCCTCCTTGAAGAAGCATGACAACATGTCTCCTCTGCTCACAGATTGGATGAGTTTTTGGCTATCAGGCTGGCTTGATGACAATGTGTGCAAGACTGAAACTCCTTCATAGACACATACACTCTTTCCTCCTGCATACATGTACATATTGTGCTCATTATTTAGTTTTTTTTAATTGTATGTAACATTAAGTAACATTTATTTCTGTTAGTAATTATCAAGGCTACATGGGGATTTGTGTTTTTGCCCACACAAATGCACTTTCAACCATAAAACTCTAAAGCTAATTTGGATGTTTTGACACTATGATATGATTTATCTTATCAGATGTCTGGAATGTGTTGATGTACGATTGTGCTGCCCTTGTTCTCGCTGATGGCTTTTTTCATCACTGCAAGCTGCTGTCTTATGACTTATCAAAGTGTGCACCTTGATCTTGAAAAAGGAAATGCAGTAAAGGAAAAGAATGAAAGAGACATGATGAGACAAAAGGGTGACCACAGCATGGTGAAGACATAACAGCAAAGAAAGACAGAAAGTATTAGAAAAAGAGAGAAAGAATGTGAAGCAGAATGAAAAACAAGAAGAAAAGGAAGAAAAAAGAAAACAAAGACAGACAAGAGAGTGAGATGTGGGCCATTCATAAGCAGACTTCTCCAAGGGATCTCAGGCCAGCACACCTGCTACTATTCACTTCAGAGGAAATAGACACTCTGTGGAAGAGAGGCTCTTGGCCTCGGGACAAAACCGCTGCAGCGCCAAATTAGAAACAGGAAGGACTGTGGGTAAGGCTCAGATTAAAAACGTACTCCCCACATGGACTCAATATACTGCAGCCCTGATCCTGCTCTGGAAACCCAAAACCCAACAGCACTATTTTATGTCCCAGTCAACAGAACGCCCGCTGTTTGCACAGTGACAGTATGGAGATTTAGTCCAATGTCAACCTTTGAATGTTGGTAAACTGTGGCCCTCTAAATGCTGTCCATTCTGATGAGGAAAAAAAAAATTCTAAGTATACTTACAGTATAATCTGTGTCGAAGAAGAGCACAGATTTCTTGGTAATGTTGCATCACAAATGCATTTTCAGCAAGGCTATTTGACACATGTAATGGTATAAATTCTATGAGTTATCACAAGGAAACTATGTGGATGTTTCCTCTGAAAACCACAGTGGTCTCTTTTTGCACTTGCACAGACCTCTTTCTGGTCTATACAATCTATTAGCATCAAAGCTATGGGATCTAATATGCTCACACACACCTATAGTGAGGACACAGTGCTCTGTTTTACACGGACGACCATTAGGAAGATCTTATATTCTATAACACTTTAAATGAGTTCATTAAACAGATTTGGGATATAACCAAAGACAGAAATGGATACTGATGTATGCATGCCGCCTTCCTCTTGTGACCCTTGACCTCAGATAGGTTTTTCTTCGTTTTCCTGTAGTAAGGAATTTCCTGTCTATTCACATCCTTACACATTCAATCTGAGAAGAAGAAAAAAATCTTTGAACCCAGGATAAAGGAAAAAAGTGTTCACTCATTCTCATACAATATTTCCACTTACTCATAGGCTTGTCCAAGTAGTATGTTCCCCTCAATCTGTTATTTTCAGTGTGGTGACCAATGTTAGAAGAGCCTACTGTAATTATTCCTACAGATATTGAGGACATCTAGAGGTTGCTTTACCCTACTGGAAAACAGAAAAGCTTATTTCTTAGAAAGTGCTATTTTTTAATTTTTTAATCAGGATTATTATATGAAACAAGTGCACAGATGTGAGGAATGAACAAAAGGAAAAATTCATATATGAAAGTAAAAAAAAAAGAGGCTAAAGGAAAAAATTTAATTTCTAGCTTCCAATCTGAATATACGTTCCATTTACCCCTCCCCTGCTTCCTTGTCTGATGTACTTTTCTCTACAAAACATTGGCCTTTAAGAAGAGGTCATCATTGAAGTTATGAAGGGCCACATTCACCACAGTACTTCTGACTGATGTCTGCGCCAGGCATGCTGATGCACACCCATAAACACATGCATGCATTGGCGCATTTTGCCAGATGGAGAGTGTGCTTAGTAGTGTGACTCTAAGAGGAAAACCTGCCATGACATCACCTAGGGGAGTGCAGGTGCAGGGTCGGGACAGGAAGTGAGTCACAGGAAGCTTGGTGAGGCAGACTTTGCCATGTTGGTGACAGGCTGTGGGAGTGCGATCTGAAGGACTATGAGTTACACCTTATGGCTGAGCTTGCTGTGGCCCCCAAGTTGTTAATCTGCTTCCATCTCCTTCTACAATCAGATTAATGAGGCTTGCTTTCTAAAAAAAAAAAAAAAAACTGGAAAATTGGGATTTCTTTTTTTTCTTGGGGATTTTTTATTTTGTGCAACCATGCAGGTAGTGTTACAATAACTCCAATTCTGTGCATCAAGTCAGTGTGCATGTATGGAGTTTTTGCATACAGCATCCAATAAACAGGCTATGATTTAATGTAAAGACGTTTACAAAATTATTAGATATTCAAAGTTTTGGGTAATAGTTATCAGTACTTTGTTAAAGCATTTTATAACCTGCATCGCTCTAGAAAGGAGCATGTGTACTGTATAGAAAGATATGGATGGATGGATGGATGGATGGATGGATGGATGAAGAAGATTGTGCATGTGTCCTTGACAATGGCGGCCCAGTGGTTTATACAAAGCTTATTACACTAATGAGAAAAGTGTGGGGAATGGGTTGGTCCCATACCACCCAGGGAAGCAGAGTCTGTTTACCCTGGTGTACTGCATCTGGAAGCAGCCCCCTGGTAATCTGCTCTAAGTACAAAAGTTTCAGCACCAGCTTGTTCTCATAGACCACCAAGTGAGGCCCTGAACCCCATAACAGGTCTCTTTTCATAACTGGGATCAACCAATGCTTGGTGAACTGGGGTTCCACAACTTTGCAAGGTGTTGGATCGCACCTCTCAAACTTATGACAAGGATATCAGTTTTCAAATTCTGTGATTTTGAAATGTGAAGATATTTACCAAAGAATTCAGTCTACATTGGTGACTGGTCAAATTGGTCCTTTTTTAGAAAATTGAAATCGTAGTAACAATATTGATTTTTATGTATATTTTCTTTTCTCTGAGAAAATGTTGATTACATCTGACAGGGTATAAAATAAAGGCAAGGGGGACAGACATTCACCAGTGCTTTTGTAATTCTTAGCAGCTGTTTGTCAACTTTTTGTGTAATAGTGTTGAAGAATCTCAACCAATTTATTGTTGTACCCTGAACAAAAGAAATAGTAGGAACTAGGATCTGATGGAGAATGATTAGCAAAAGGCACAAACAAAATACAATAATGCTTGCAGAAACTTTCCCAGACAAGCCAAAATCTTTCTAGGATGATTTTCTTTGGGCAGAGGAAACCAAAGTTAAGCTTTCTGAGAATGCATCATATTGTTTAAATGATAATGTGAGGCATACTGTAAAATCTGCTTTCAATGAAACATAGCAGAAGTTTTATTATACTGAGGCACACTGTTGCCTTTGGTGCAGGTGGTATTGACTGTAACAAAGAAATGTAGAACAAAAAAGACGGCTAAGGATTACAAAGGTTTTAAACGTTTTAGCGTAAATGTTGCATATGCAATTATCACATTGCAGGACATATTATGTCAAGTAGGGAAGAAAGGAAAAGTACCTTTTTTTTACCTGGACCTTATTTATAGCATGAAATACGTTCATAAACTCACTTGGACAATTTTGGAGTTAGTTGAAGTCTATTGGAA
>JAPMNP010710888.1:0-11913 GCA_029874935.1 Atherina boyeri
TATATATATATACACACACATACACATACAATACATACAACATGTAAAAAATATGATCATTATAAAAACATTTTAAAAAAATCAATCTCACGAATTATCACAAATTAGGAATAAATCCTGAAATGTGCAGAAAAACAACATACCCATAAGAACAAGAATACAGAGGTTGTGTAGCAGTGTTCAGTAGGAAGGTCACGATTACTTGACTTACTTTGTGACAGACATTTTTGCCATTCAAAAGCAATTGAGTCAGTATGAGTGTTGACAGAGTCCAATTGTTTGTAGAAGAAACCATGTTTATTTCCCAATATGTGGTCTTGTTTCTTTATTTCCACTCTTCCAGTGTTATTTATGTGTCAAACAGCAGCTATTCTGCTGAAGGACCGCTGGAAGTCAAAGCTTGCTAAATGTTTTTCCTATGTTTCTAAATTTTCTACTTGGGTTGAAAATAAATGTTCAAAACCAGCTAGTTTCCAGAAATTAGTCTCCCAAGTCCAATAAGGAATAAAGAAAAGGCTCTTAGAGTTTGGGATGGAAAGTTAAGATGGCGGAGTTCAGAAATTATCAAGGAGCAAGATTACCAAGAAAGCATACAGTCAAAGATTACTTTAGCAGGAGGAACTGTGATCAATGATAAAGGACAAAGTAGGGCATTTGGTTCAGAGGAAATTAGTTTTTTTTTCAATGTTGACTTGAAGAAAGTTTTGAGTTAGCAATGTTTTAATTTCTGCTAAGCAGTCAGAAAAAGTGAGGAAGCTCAGAAGTGGTAGCACAGTAGAGTTGAGTGTCATCTATGAAGCAGTGAATATTATACAGTCTAAAGCAGGGCTATTTAACTTCAATTGCAGGTGGGCCAAATATGAAAATTACAGAAGGCTCATGGGCCAAAGTCCATTTTATTTAAAAAGCAATTTTAAGAAACATTTATAATCATAAGTTCAAAGAAAAAATCCTTCCATTTGAACCACTTTGCTGTCACATTAATGGCAACATTGCACAAATACCCGACAGTTTTTAAGGTGGGCAACGTAAATAAATAACTGTAGRTCCATTCACCCTGAAATTGGCAATTTTCACTGTCTATTTTGCGTCTTTTTGGTTTTGAAAGAGACATTATTAAGCTTGTCATTCTGCTGTGTTCTTCAGTCATAAAAGCAGTTTTACGGCTGTTTAAGCACACAGGTCAAACCACTTGTTCAGCCAATCGGCATTTATGTGCATGTGGGGTTACCCACTCCCTTCTGCGTTGCCATAGTTACCCATAGATCGTTTATTCATCAGCGAAGTACTACTACTTGCTTACTATGAAGTTCAGTCTCAAACCAATTCTGATATAGGTTTGATACTTACTCATTGTAGTCATACAAGTCAAATTGAGTTTAAAAGCTGCCAGAAAAAATTCAAAAGGGCTGTATTCGGCCCAGGGGCCTCTCGTTGAATAGGCCTGGTCTAAAGGTACAGCCAAAGAGAATTAGATGAATTAGGAAGAGGGGAGGCCCAAGGAATGAACCCTGGGGGACACCACTGACGACTGGAGAGAGACAAACTCAGTCTGGCCAGAGAGGTATATCCTGCTAATACCAACAGATGGTAGACGGTTGAAAAATCTTGTAGAAAGTCAGATCAAAGAAGAGGATGAGTGTGGAAAGTAAACCAGAATCTGCTACAACCAACAGATCATTGGTTTCTTAAAAAAAAAACATTTTTCAGTACTAAGAAAAGGGACAAAACCAGACTTAGTGAGAGGACCATGACCCTGTGCAGCAATTTTTCTAAAGTGATCTTTAATTTCTTTGGCAGATTAGAGATTTATTGGACAGCATTTTGATTTTCATTATTTCTCTTTTTAATACTGGAGTTAATCCAGTTTTGAGTATAAAAACATGTTTTAAAAAAAATAGATGAAGTAGAAATTAATCATTTTAGTTGTAAGAAATTAAATGGAAGGATATAATAAATTGATGTGAAGGGGACAAACTTGTCTGATCAGAAAGACTCTTTAAGTTTGCCTGCAGTTTGTGATTGTAGGAAGTTTGAAACAGAACTTACCATCCAGAAAACTATTTTAGCCTCCAGTCCAGAACATCAGCCGCTACCCCATTCCCTCTGCAGGAAAATCAACTCTCTAAGCTCACCAGTATATTTTTGAAAATTCATTTTCTTTTTCTCAAATTCATAAAGCATGCAGCTGCATGTTGGGAAGGGCGTCTCTGCTTCTACTTTGAAAATATTAAAACATCCACACGCTAGCAGATTTTAAGCCCTGAGAATGGATCTTTTGAAAACTGTTTTCAGCGTCATTTCAGCTGAAAAAAACAGACTTTCTGACACCCAGACTTAGTGCGTTTTATCCACCGTTTGATAACCTTTCCCACTGGCCACACCAAACACATGCACGACCAGGTGGGCTGACAGAGGGAAAGACAAACACTGTCTTCCCACAGACGTTTCCCTCTTCCCTGTTCCTCTGTCCAACACACAGCTAATTTATGGGCACAGTTGCGGTTTTTATTTTGGTTTAGTACAGCAGGGAGACAGGGTTGGAAGGATCAGGAGATAAACTAGATGTGATGCATCATTTAATCTCATCCCTAATTCCATGTGGCCTGTGTGTGTGTTCACTCGCATATTTCTGTCTGTGGGTGTGTTCATGTGTCATCCTCTGTCAGGGCTTTCTCATGTGTGTGTTCAGTGATGACTAAGCCATCTGTCCTGATAGTAACTTTGCCAACACATTGACTGGAGCATCTCCAGCAGCCAGCGTCCTCCTCCCATCAGCTGCTCCATCGTGGACCTCCTTCATTCTGCCTCCTGCTACCCTCCAGTAATCCTGCTGCAGGAGAAAACAGATCAGATGAGACATTTAATCACAGGCCTGATTGGACGAGGGCATCGACGGTGTTAATGGACCGAACAGTAAACGAGGCCTCTGCTCTTCACTATTTATCATTTTTCAGATGAGAGCGTTGTACTTTCTCATTTTTAGTCTTGTTTTGTTTTGCCTTGCGCCAGCTGCTTCCTGTATTGTCTGATGGACGTCACACAACACAAACAGCAAAACTTTAGAGGGAAAATCTGCATCATAACAACCTGACAAGAAGCAAAAATTAACCACTAATCACATTTATATGATGGGGGGGGGTTCACAGTGCCGCTGAATGCACATGAACCATAAATGTTTACTTTTGGGGTGTACCCGTCGACAAATCGTCGAATCATGTAGTTTTCCCCTCATTATAATATTATCCGCATCTTTTTGCTGCTCCACAGAAAAGAGCTAAAAACACCTCATTAAAAAATGTCATTCTTTACTTCACATAAGATAACAATAATAGGACATTCTCCATTCATTTTTTTTCTTTATCCCACTCATTAAGCTGTTAAAAAAGTCTGCAACCCTGTGACTGACCTTATGTATATATGCGAGATATACTGTATGCTTGTTTGTAGAAGATCCACATCTTATTATTAAAAAAGAAAAATTCCGGCTTAAACCTTTTTTTTTAAAGTTGTTTCTTTGTTGGTTTTTTAGCTTAACAGTTTGAAATTGGGAAAGAAAATGAAAAGAGCGTAACGACCTGTGCCCGCTCTGCTGTGCATAGCAAAAAATTCCAATAGAATAAGTTTGCCTGACTAAATGAAGTGATTACACAATAACAAAAATAAGCTAAAATGACAAAATAAAAGTCATATCCAAGTAGAAGTGAAAGTGAGTCAAAGTTAGAAAGTGCTGCAGCAAAAAAAGGAATCCTGCACTGCTGAGAGACATAGTGGGCAGTCTCCAAGTAAAGTTTATAATTTCCCAAAATAAAATTAGATCTGACCCAAAGAAATGCTGCCATATAGTAAGGGCCGTGTTTCACTGCACCTGTTGCCGTCCGGCTCGTTTGAAGTTGTGTTCCAGGAAAACCAACTTGTTCATGTTGGATGGGAGAAGCGAGCTCTTCGCTTTGTTTACAATAATTTGGCCTTGGAAAATCTCCTCTTTGACGACGGAGGGGATGCGATGTAATCTATCTGCAGCCCGGGTCATCCATTAGCTTTTCCAAATGCTCCTACACTTTTGAAGTTTTTTAGTGACATTATGAGCGAATAAGTTGCTGTAAAGTTGAAATCCCTGCCAAAATGCTGCTCTGGTGGTCCTGTTTGCTCCCCTCAGCTGTTGTAGGCCTAGGTGATTTATTCATGGGTAATAAGTATACTGATTATGTGCACACATCATTTTCAATATATAATAGAATTATTTATAAGCTGCTGATTTGCTTTATCACAATTTATTTGAAGAACAAATAAATACTCGGTAAAACAAGATGTTCAGCACCCCCACTGTTNCCAGAATGCTATGATCTTTGTTTCGTAACCTCATTTTGCGACGATTGGACTGCGACATTGGCAGTCAAATCACAGTCCTCCAAATGGAATAGTCAAATCGTCGACTATTTGGGGTCACCCCTAATTTCCTTATGTTTTTATTATTGGCATTGTCATGTTTTTACCTTTTTATAGAAATGTCAAACAATAGCATTTTCTCAACGTTATCTTTTCCAGAAAGGACTAAAGTAAATTATGAACCTGTCTGGTTTTTATGTCGTCCAACTACCATATATATGTATACTTTTGTCATTCTCCATGTTATGTGCTTCATTTAGATTTCTCTCATACATTGGATGTATGATACATCATGCAATAGTCCATCCATCCATCCATCCATCCATCCATTTTCTTGCCGCTTATTGTCAGGTTCGGGTTGCAGGGGAAGCTGCCCGAGCACGGAAGCCCAGACTTCACTCACCCTGGCCTCATTTGCTGGCCCGTCCCGGGGATCCCAAGGCGTTCCCAGGCCAGCCAAGAGATGTAGTCCCTTCAGCGCATCCTGGGTCTACCCCAGGGTCTCCTCCCGGTTAGACACTTCCGGAATAATCCTCCAGGGAGGCATCCAAGAGGCATCCTAACCAGATGCCCGAGCCACTTCTTCTGGCTTTTAGCAATGTGGAGGAGCAGCAACTGTACTCTGAGCCCCCTCTGGATGACCAAGGTTTCCACCCTAAGGGAGAGCCCGGCCACCCTGCTTGTATTCGTGTCCCTCCCCACCCACAGCTCATGACCATATGTGAAGGTAGGAACGTAGATCGACCGATTTATCGATTAATCCTTCTTCACCATAGCAGACTAATGCAGAGTCCACATCACTGAAGACCCTGCACCGATCCACTTGTATCATGCAATAGTATTCCAAAAAATGTAGTTTTGCTTAATATGGTGATGTAAGATCCAGCCCTTTTAAAAGATTCAGATCAATTAAAGAGCTTTTTTCTTTTTTTTATTCGAAAATATTTTTTCCCATTTTTCCACCCTGTGCTCGTACCTATGTATACTGTAGTCCTGGGCATTGGTCTTTCTCTACCAACCCCGGCAAGGCCCTGCACTGAAGCTCAAGCCTCCTTCATTACTTGAGGAGTGAGCAGGCCCTTTTTTTCGGGGCCGGAGCCCCGTCGGTTGGACGTAGCATGATTTTTTGTGAGAGTTGCTCACAAAAATGAGCTACCAAAGGGAACTCGGGGAGAACATGCAAACTCGATTGACATTTACATAATTCATCTTAACTTGTTGCATTGAGTTATCTATGGAAAAACAGGTCCTTTAAATAATCAGGGACAAAAAATAAATTGTTCCAAAACGTTGTAGTCGATGAACACCATGTTCGTCGTAAATGACAGCTATACCAACACAGCAGAGGCCTCTGTGAGCTTTATTTCCCATGTGTTTGGCTGCGTTTCATGTGTTTGGTTGTGTTTCCCACATGTGTTTGATGTTATGCAGCTGGGGTTGTCCTGATGAGCACATTTATCAAGTTCCACTTCATCCAGGTGCTCCAGATGGTGCAGAGAACATGTTAATCGCTTCAGTTGATTGTTTAATCTAGCACAGTCACATGTAAAATGAAATGTAAAGTGACTACACCCCCCCCCGACCACACACACACTTTTTAAAAAAAAAAAATATATAATATGAAAATATATTTATTATTTATCTTTTTTTTTATTTTCTTTTTGTTTTTAAATCATTTACAACAAATTAAATCAAAAGGACATATCATTTTTAAGGAACAAAGAAAAAAAGAAAAAGGCGAACATTAGAAGAGGTGAACGAAACACAAAAGAGAAAAAAAAAAATATATATATACATATACGTACATATATACATATGCATATACACATACATATATACACGCACATACACGCACGCACACAAATACATACACACATACACATGAGCACATATGCACACACACACCCATATACAAACACATATACACATATATAGGCATATACATATACATACATACTCATACACGTACACACACATACCCGTATATACACATGCATACATACATTACATATATATAAAAAAAAAAAATACATTTACCAAATAATACAAAAAAATTTTTTTATTATACTATTATTATTTATATTTATTATTTATCGTTGGTATTTAAAATCCTTCCACGGTGATAAAACACACCAGTACTTGAACAGTTAAACAGGTAAAGTTCATGCAACACTACTTCTTCCTTTTCCTTTATTGTCTTTTAGTTGCACATGTACATGAACTTTTACATACTTGAACAGAGTTGTTTAACAGTGTGGGTGTTCTCTCACAAAACCACAGCCTTTTGCAGGGTGGGAATCCTTGAACCTTGTTTCTGATGTCTCTTTAACTCATTGTTTAAACGTAACATGTTCTGGGAAATGAATTTAGTCTTTATCACTATTTTAACTGACCCCTCCCCCTTCCACCTTTCTATATCTACTGCAGAAAAAAAAAATCCCTTTTTTAAAAAGATTTTTTAATATAAAAAGAATAACTCTTCAGTCCACAGTTTAGTGTTCAGTAAGGTCGCTCTCACATGGAAAGACCCTACATGTGGGTAAAGTTTGGCTTGCATCAGGTGAAAACAGCTCGTTTTTATAGTGAGAAGCCCTGCATGATAGTTGGAAGTGTCTCGCTCAGAGTGCGACATAACTGCAGGAGGTGTAAATCTTAACTTTGAAAACTGCAAAAGAGCAGAAGTGTCGACCATTAATAATCAGTGACGAGTTATTAAGGTAAACTTAACCTCTTCTTCAAGAGGCCCATTTTTCTGCCTCCTCTCCAAACTTTTATTAAGTACATCTTTAATGGGTGTATGTATAATTTTGGTCTCAAAGAAAGCTGAGACGTGAGATTACAACAGAAGTGTGAAGCAATGTTACTGTGTCAGAGTAAATTCACCTGCAACACAGTAGAAAATGTAAATTGTTATCTAAAAAAGAACAAAAAATAGTAACCCAATTCCTTTTATTTCTAACTTTATTTTAAACAGATTTTAAACATCTTTTTTTTTTTCAAATAAGCAGACAAACAAAAATGTACTGACAAAAGAACAACATAAAAAAGCACAGATATACTCTAAAAACAAATGTTTTGGATCAACAAAAAAGATTAATACAACAGTTTGCATCAGTCTTTTTGAGTTATGACAACTTCTAATGAAATTATTTTGTGTACAGCTAAACATATATCAGCTGTACTAAAATAATGCCTAACAAAGCTGAGTTAAAGCAACAACTGTAGCCATGTTTGCCACAGAAATAAGCAACATCTAAACTTAAAGCTACTTGGCTTAAATATTGAATGAATATAGATAAATATTAAATATTAAAAATGGAACGGGATGGATAAGGCTAAAGTGATAAGGAACACAGACAACATGTAAGAACTGAGAAGTGCGATATGACGGCAAGAATATTTAAACAATGATCACCATGTACACCATTTAGCCCACGCTACGTATAAAACAGGATTTAGGCGTCATAGCAGCTCAGATCATGTCTCCGCGGTAGCATTTTTCGAAAACTTAGCATGTTTCGATAGAACAGGGGCGCAGTGGGCCCATGGCTTGGCCTCACTTTCAGCTGGTGTCGGCTTCTCAGACGTGGCTCCGTGAATTACCCCTGAAATACTTTTTAGAGTGTATAAACACCTAAATAAAGTGGGTTAATGAGTCACAATATTTTCCCATTATGACTCAACAGTCATAACCGAAGGACCATCGAAGGACCTTCATTACTCATTTCAAACAAAGGCAGCCTTGCAGAGGTTTTTTCAGAGCTGGAAGAAAACCTTTGACTATAAAATAGAAAAAGTAAGACATTCATATATATGACACCTTGTATGTGTGGTTTGCTTGACGTAGAGAAATGATCAGAACTCTTCTCGTGTTTCTGTTACATTCCCATATACCTGCTTGGGGATTGAACTGTGTTTCATTTGGATGCCAATGCTTGGTAGAGTCTTTTAGCTGAGTTTCTTCATGTCGGTATGCTACATGTTAGGACTGCTGCTTCCTGGTGTGTGCAAACATGTTCTGTACAACAGGCTCGTGTGAAGAAGAGGTTAAACAAATATAACTTTCAGGATTGTGCAGGAGTTAGTTTCAGGGCCATGCACACACTGAGGTCAGGTTGATTTGACCTCAGAGTTCGTTCTTTCTTTGATTCTTGTCATTTCTGGCTATTTTCTCAAGTAAGAGCTAAAGCTACCAAAAACGGCTAGCATCAACTCTTAAGGAGCAAAAGCTGCTATTTTCACTTTTAAGAGTTTGAAAGTCTTTCAGCATGGCTGCAAAATAATGTTTCTCCCCTCCCCTGCTTTTCCATTCACCAGTGTTTGTGTGAACAAGCTGATCAGTGTATGAATAATCAGGCAAGTTGTCTGATCTCTGAACGGTGTCTTTGGTTTCGGCCAACTGGAACATCGGTTGTGTTTCTGCAGCGAGGACCAATTAAGATGAATGAGTTTGGAGGAAAAACGACACGCAAATGAGTTTGTGCTGAAAGATGCTCATTGTCTCCCTGAAGTTTCCAGCAGAGCGCTCCGAACCATGAGTTCATGTTCATTATGAATCACAAACAGAACCTATTTTCTGTTTATGAACATTTTAGAGTTTTAGCGGAACAAACATCTCACTGAGGCAGAGTTGGCACTGACATCTCTATGTGGAAAAAGTTGGTTTCAGCATGAGAAAATAAAGAAGTAAGCATCATAGAAAGTAAGAATATGCACTTTAATGAAAACAGTGAAGTAAATCTATGAATGGAGTTTTTTTGTCTAAACACATTTGTTAAACACTGCCAATACGCAAATAACTGAAACAGGAATGCTGCAGGTCTAAGAAAACCTCAGCAGCTTCAGTTTAAAAATATCCTCATGATGATTTGTATGGTGCTTTAGTAACCTGCCTGACCTGGAGTTTAGTATATAAGTGTGTGGTTTTGTCTCACTGGAGACTCGCTGGAACAATGTACAGTAGCACAGGAAAAAGATTATCAGGTCTATTATTGCAAGGACGGAAGTTTGGATCCCCCACCGCCTCACAAAGCACAATGCTGGCTCATTATAGCAACAAAGTCTCCAAGAACAAACACACACTTCTGCCAGTCCAGCCCGAGATGATGAAGCTGCCCAACAGCAACCTTGAAAAGCCGAACACACTCCGTGAACACACACACAAACTGACTTCTCTCTGCTGCTCTTATCAGCTGCACTGCAGCCTGGATTTTCAAAGAGGTAATGGATAAATACGCTCTGACGTCAGACACGTTTTCACCAGGAATACCACCAGGAACTCCTCATCACTTTCCAATTAATCTCTTTGTGTTACATAATTTATGGGGGGTGAAATCAAACCAGATAATTATTAATGTAACAGTCAGTGGCTTCTCAATCTTCTTCTCAAAGTGGTCAAATAAACCAAAATGGCTGATATTGTGCAGGAAGATGCAAGAACTACACGTATTTTCAGTTTAGATACAAAAGTTGAGCTTTGTGATGTCATAGGGGTTGCGCACATTCAGGAGGTTTTTTTTTTCTTCTAACTTTTTAAATATGAAATAATTTTTTTAAACTGTTTTTTCAAAGGTTTTCCGAACTGTTTTCAGTATTATTTATAAATATGTTACTTTCCTTCTGTCCCCGGTTGGATACCTTTTGCACTACAATAACTCAGAATCAGCAAACAGTGACAAATGCATAAAAAAAGTTTTGTATATTAATTTTTTTTATTTACATTTTGTCAAAGGGTCAAAGAAATAATAATTTAGGGGACATAAACAGAGACATAAAATGCAGAAGGAAAATAATGTAGAAAAAAATACAGGGAAAAAAACAATAAAGGAGGAAATAAACAAACAATATCTCTTTATTCTTAGCTGTATTGGTCCTCAAAGATTAAAGACTCCTGATTTGAAAAATGGGCTGCATGGTGGTGTTGTGGTTAGCAGTGTGAAGGTTACTGGTTCGAGCCTCACCTGGGGAGGAGGGTTCAAACATGGGCCTTTTTGTGGAGCATGCAGCATGATCTCCCCCATGTATGTGTGGGTTCTCTCAGGGTACTCAGGTTTCCTCCCACCGTCCAAAGAAGACATGCATGTTACGTTAATTGGTCACTCTAAATCCTCCCTAGGAGCGATCTTGAGTGGTTATAGTTGGCTATGTGATGGACTGGCGACACTGGACAGGTTGCCATTCTATCGTACTCTCACCTCTCACTTGCTAATTGCTGGGAAAGGCTCCAGCTCCCCCGCAACCTGAAATTGGCCAAATGCCTGGTTCACGCTGGCCACGGAAGCGCTGCGGAATGGAGCCTGCTTCCTTGCAGCGCCCTTTGTTAACCTATGGTGTAGTCCACGGCCGGCTCGCACCGTAAAACGATAGTTTCGGCGGCTGATCTATTTTTTGTGCGAACCGTGAACGATTCGCATCAAATCTGGCAGGACGTCACACCAAGAAACACTAGACAATCTGGTCAATTTTCAAAATAAAATACCACGATTGACAAATGCGATCATATTTGTGTATCTAAACAGACTAGAGAGATAAACAAACAAACACAGACAGAGCAACGGAGTGGGCTGACTACGGGGCGGGGGTGGGGTTTTGGGTGTTTAAACACACAGGAAAAGAGTGAGAGAGAGGCAGAGAGGAGTTGGTGACAAGTGAAGATGGACGATGTAAAATGAATCTTAGAAGTGGAGAAGTACAGGGAGGTGTAAGATCCCCAGCACATGTTGAATGATGAAAAAATACCTCTGAATAAACAACAGCTGATCAGAAGCGCTTGTCGACCGTCGCGGAGAAATACGCGTCTGGTGTGAACAGGAGGAAGCAGATCACGCACAATTTCCGTGAGCGGCCCGCTTCGCAGCGATTCTGCGGCTGGTGTGAACCCGACGTAAGCGGTATGAAAAATGGAAGAAAATTTCTGCCCATTATAGCTATCCATGTTATTTGCTTCTGTGTATTCATGGCTTTATTTAAAGAAAAACCATTACAGAGCCATTTAGTGACCAAAAACTCAGCCTGCTTTGATTGGTCAGGTCGTTAGGCCTCAATAGGCTCCTCCCACTGCTCCAGATCAGACCTGGTAAAATTGATCTTCCAGAAAACTTTAAAGAATGCTTTTATTTTTTTATTTTGTTCTGTTAAAGTATTTTTTCATTTCATGCAGTTCTTTAAAAGAAAAAAAAAGAAACACAAACTTTTAAAACCTGCACAAAAAACCCCAACAAAGAACAAGACTTTTTCTTCCTTTCTGAGGAAACAGCGAACATTCAGCTGTTAGCTCTTATCTCTCTTCCTCTGTGGACGCTGTTGTGACCTGCTTATGAATCTGTGTCTGTTCACATGAGCATAAGCCTTTTTTTAACAGGCTTATGTCTCTGCTGTGTGTTTGTTTGTGCGTGTGTGTCTTTCCAAATGTGTGTATTGTCAGATTTGTAAACAGGAAGTGTGAGGATGCATGCAGCTAGAGGACACGGAGCCATGGGATTTCCCACAGTGACAGAGCTGCTCAGCTGAAAGAGGCTTGCCGTG
>JAPMNP010710894.1:0-13859 GCA_029874935.1 Atherina boyeri
TGCCTTAAAAAGATGTTTGCGTTCCCAGAAAATCTGAAAGTTGTTAATAAATTGCAGTTTCTTCTCCGCACACGCCAGAAAAATGCTTTCTGAATTTTCCTTCATTCTGAAACACAGTATGACATGTGTGCTTCCCAGATCATAAGTGGCAGTAACTTCCTTATTATGTCATATCCTGGTCTTTATATCCCGTCTTTGCGGAATCCTGTTGATATTATCATCTTGTCAAGCAGATTGAGTTAGTTTGAAAGAAAAAAGAAGGATGGTGGCACAGGAGAGGATGATACAGCAAGGCAGCAATCTGACAGAGGATCCTTATAGTTTCAAAGGCTAAAATGTGTAAGAGTCACAAAAAAGACAGAACATGGCCATTTTCATCAGCCTTCCCCCTTGCTTGTCTTCTCTTCACTTCCTCCACTGCAGCATACTGTGTTGTGCGATAACTGAGCCCCAATTTTGTTTCTCTTGCCTTCTCCATCTCTGCTTCTACAGTATCTGTCTTTATCTCTCTCTGGAACTATTAGAGGATTAATCAGGCTGTCTGGGCGCTTCTTAGACGCTCACTGCTGATAGGGCTCTTCCACAGGAGAGGCTGGTGGGTGGGTGGCAGCATTTAGAACATGGTAGCACTTTGATCTGCAGGGCGGATTTACAAAATTGCACTTTTAGCTTCTTGTTGAAGGGGTGAAGGAGGAAAAATGCGAAAGAGAGAGCTGTTAGGTGATGGCTGTTTTTTTTTTTTTCTACATAAAATGTCTCCAGTTTGCTAAGACAAAGTGAACACTGAAGAGTTATTGCCTCCCACAGGAAATACAGCTCCTGAATTGGCTCAAGCACATTGTTTGTGGTCCAGGCTTTTCTTATTGATTTCTATATGACACACTTGTGCAATGCATGCCTGTTTTTTTTTTTTTAAAGAAGCATTTTGATTTTTAACCAGCCTAAAAATCACACAACTCCACAAAAATCTTCTGAACTTTAACTTAAAGTTCAAATATCGTTCAGAGATGAAAGTCAGTCCTTTATCTTTTCATGAATATTTAAGGTTAATCTGTGAGACACAAATAGGGTAAATGACTCCTGTATGCCCTCCACATTGTCAGCATAATGGCTACAAAGCAATATATCCTGTGTAACTGCCACCTCACTACACACAACTTGCTGTGTCAACTCAGCTTAATTAGCAGGAAGGATAACGACCTGTAGTGAATAATTGTTTTTAATTATGCATTTTTACCGCTTTTACAAATAAGACCGGTGTCCATGGGCTGGATGAGGGGCAGTCAGCAAGGAATCATTTAACATCAGTTTTCACCTCCCAGCTGAAGAGAGGGGGAATCAACATGCAGTAGCTGAAAAGAGAAAATTAAATCCAATTTCCATTACCATGATAAAGTGATTACACCACATCAGAAAGTGCCCTATAGCGAAGTATGGAAATCCGAGCTCATGCATGTGCCTCCAGCACCCACTGACAGCGATGCATGTCTCTGAAAATCAGTCTGCCACACACATACTTTGCCTCTTCCCTCCTCTACTCATAAGCAAGTGCACACATAAATTCATGTCCTCACACACGCAGTGGTATAAAGAGTCTATTGAGCCATCACATGGATTAATGTTTGGTAGAGTGAGCCTGGATTTGCTTTTGCCATAACAAGGCTCCAGCCTTTTCGCCTTTGCTCGGATATCCAGCCTTCGTGGCCATGTTACACCTGGGTGGCTCTGCTAATAGAAGCATTTTATCAGACGTGCAAGCAAGAGGCTTGGCACAACTATTCCTTTTTATTATTCATATAGTCCTGTTTCCAGATTCCATGCTCATTTTAGCCCTGTGACCCCTTTCATCAGGGCAGTGCACCAATTCTGCAGCATACACACCATCACAAACTGTTTTGCATGCTTGAGGATGCAGTCAGTGGGGGCATTTATATGTTCTCAAAATGGCAGTGGGGATTGAGATGCAGTCAGTCATGTTTATTGCTGCTATTTCTTTACCGTCATTTCCACAGAAAATCTAAAACTAATGACATTCTGAGGTCTGTTCAGGAGATTGTTGTATGATAATGGAATATGACTTGAAGGTTAAATCATGTCAATGTCAAATCAATGCACTTCTAAACAGGAAAACTAAGTTTCAGGAGTACAACTGATAATATCTTTGCAGCTCATATTTAAATAGAAAAAACTGTATTTGCAAGCAATGAATTGACTGTAAAGAGCTCTGACAGCACATCTGCTGGGTTGCTTCTAAGTTGTCTAATAAATAGATTACATATAATCATTCTTCAACTTCACTGAAGAGATAAGTTTCTTTGTCAGGACTTTGCAGCAATTTGATAATCTTCCACATGTACTTTGTGATTTGAATCAGTATCCTTGAAACCAATGTTTTCACATTAAAAACAGATCATTCCCTAATAGATTCTGGCAAAACAACCCATTGCTTTGACTAGCGTTGAGAAACAATTCTTGGCTACACAGTGAATATTTATAAAAACCATTCAACCACATTCAATATATCTCAGAGAAGAACAGCGGTGGAAATATCCATTTAACAAATTGATACAGTTGGATATTGGAACACGGCAGTTTTGATTGTGCTTGTTTTGTTTCTGTGAGCACATCCACTGGCATCAGAACAGACAGTATGCGAGTGATAGGTGGTTATATAAGGACCGCTATGGATCATTACACATTAAAATGAAGCAGCTGTAAGTCAGTCTATTTAGTCTATCAAGGCTTATGTGATTACTACACCAACTTCTATCCCAATATTTTCGTGTTTGTGTGGCTCTGAAACAGCTGGATGAAATGTCTGACGCTCCATTGCCAAATGTCACAAGTGGTCCATCCTTCTGGGGGAATAAATTGGCTCTCTCTTAAGCAGCAAGTAGTCGACAGGAGCCGCAGCATATGGCAAGAATCTGACATCTCAAGACGACAGTTTGGCTTTTCTCATCATGATCTGGACGGCACCTTGATGATGAGTGTCTTTGTGTTGCGTTCCATCTGCGGATAAGACCACTGTGAGCAACTCATGAATCTTTAATGAGAAACGGAGCGTAATCCTTGACATGTTGTGTTTCTCTTCGGGTGCTGCTTAATGTCATTTAACAGAGACCTGAGATCTGGGGCATTTCATCAGGGACAGACTGTTACATTTGTTATGATGACTTCATTGGGTCAGAACTGTGGCACCACACAATCAGTGCAAAACACAGAACTGTGTTAAATGCTAAAAAAAAATCCCCCTAGAAACACTAACTGAAAGATTTAATCGTGTTACATGATAACTATTAATTCTATTCACAGTTGGCACTTAATGTTATGTAAAGGTAAAGCTAAGGAGGATCTCTGTTTAGCAAGACTTGTCCTGAAACTTATTATTCAAACTATATTTTGGAATGATCTTTGGCATGATCTTGGCAATACAGTAGATAAAAGATAAGGTGTTGATTAAAGTTTGTTCTAGTGCTGGGTAGCGATTCAAATTTTAAGAATCGATTAGATTTTTTATTTTTTTATTTTTTTTTTAAATCGATTCTCTAAGTTATAAATCGATATTTACAAATTAATACGAAAATCGTTTCAGAATCGGAAAATCGATTTTTCCAACACAGCCCGTGTTTATTCTGTATGGACCATTCACTGTTTTACCAATTTCAAGGCAAAATCATTCAAAAACTGCAACATTTCTAAGAATAAACGTCTGGATAAATGCATCTTGCCTTGAGCTTGTTCACAATGCCCCTGCTCGAGTCTTAATAGGCACGTAAACGTGATCATGTCACACCAATTTTAGTCCCAGTTAAGTTAAGAGCAGATTTTAAGATTGAATTGTCTCTTTTGAAGTGTTTGAATAAGCTATCCCCTTCTTTTTTCTCCATCATTTTAACTGTACCCAGTCCTTCCAGAGCTCTGAGATGACTCTGCTGGTCAGGTGATTCTAGTTGTCCTGAGGTCCAGGTTAGAACAAAGGGGTGGCACAGCTCTTTCTGTTGTCCGTCCTTAAATATGGAACGTCTGCGTTATATATTGTTGTTATATTAGCAATATCATCATACTGTAGAATAGTGAGTGAGCATACTTTGATTATAACGTTAGCATGTTCAGGCACATGACAAATTATTTCTTTGTTTCACATCCAATCACAGAGTCCAGCACCAGATTATCAACATCTAATGTTAATAGTTTGCTGGTTAACTATGACAGATTAAACCATAATATGATAAAAGTCATATATGATGAATATTTTGTTCTGTGAAGTAAACATTTAATTATTTCCAATTGGGATTTCAGTGGTTTTTATTATACGTAGGTTCAGAGAAGAGAAGAGTAGGTTCCATTGCTAATGGCAACAGAGAGCACATGTTTTGCCAGACAACTCATGTAGGGCTCAGTAAGCATTACACCTTAGCAAGAGGAGTATCTGTTTTCTTATAGAACCTTCAGAGGAGTAACATCAGAGAGTTTTGTCCCATTCTCCCCATCTGGTATTCTGTTCATTCATGATACAATATGGGTGAAGCTCCTTCATCAAAGCTTTTCACGCTGAGATGGCCCATGTGTCGTCACCGTCCTCATGAGATTGTGGTTGGATCCATTGCTTCCACTTTTTCAACTTCTGCTTTTTTGTTGCACGGTATCGCCACGGTCAGTGAGCTATACTGAAGTCATCAAAGTGCTGGATTCAAGGGTATATTCCTTTTTTCTTTCCGCTGCCCTTTTTTTAATGGCAGGAAAAACTGTGACCAGTGAAATTTGCCTTTCTTGCAGTGTCTGGGACAGTGCTTACATAGCCTGAGGAGGTGAGGACAGCTTTAGAATAGGCCGGATGTCAAGTTTTCTAACCGTGTGCAATTGGATACCGTCATGCACTGTAATTCCATGAAACAACGGATACCGTCATGCACTGTAATTCCATGAAACAACGCATTAGTAATTTAGTATGACTAGAAATAACAATCTCACCTATGCAAAAGTGTTCCATGAAAAATTGTAAAGCCCTACCTCTTTAAATGCATCACAATTTACATTCCATTTTATGCACATAAAACTTGAATTATTTCCTTTTATTCTTTGGCCCTTTTTTAGAGAAACCTTACACAATGCCTGAGTCCAGTTTTGGTTCAAATGTTCAAAATTGCCATTATTCCCCTGAACGTTCCATTTTGTATGAAATAAAGGTTATGGCCAAATTATCCTCTACGCCAAAGACGAATACAGAGCTTTCCGTCTCTCTGAGCCCTTTACCTGCTTAATTTAGTCCTTTTTCAGAGAGGTTACAGTTGCATAGCCAGGTGTAGCAAACAAAGTATAACCCCTGGAAACCAGTGTTGCGAAATATCGTTTATAACGACCAACGAAAGGAACAAAGAAGGAGATGCCCCAATACAGTATATTCAATGGCAGCACACACCACCATCATCTACTGTGCTGCCTCTTTGGATGTTTCTTTCTAAGAATTTGCACAATGATGATCTCTTTCACCTTAACCATGTTTGCTATTATCTAAAAATGATGCCATAACATGGATTTTGAACTGGACAGGAAACTGATGTTTGAAACAGAGGTACCTATTCATTCACGTAAAGGGTGCATACTGTAAATGCACCTTAGGACTGATTTTTCTATTATCAATGTTCAGCATATAATAATATAATATTTGTGCAACAGGCCAGGTCGCCTGGAGACTGTGTCAAGACCAGGCAAAGCTGGGGAGCAACACTCACCTAACAGGAAGATAAAGACCTGCTTGGACTGAAGGATATTTGTCCATTTATGTAGCCTTCCCCCAGTGATAAATCTGTATTCATGTGAACAAACAGCACTATACACTTGTTTACGTGTGCTTATGAACATCATGGAGAACTTGGTGGAGCGAGGTGTTGTATGGATAGAAATAGAGAGAAAAAGACTGATGGCAGAGGGAAAGATGTATGCTTGGCTGGAGAAGTTAATAAAATTGAAGCTGTGTTATGATGAATAAGGAAAGGGCCATAAAAGAGAATGTATGTAGTGAATCTCCCTGGCGAGCAGGGCTGAACAGCCTGGTGAGCGCACTCAGGGGAAGGCTTTTTAATCTGGAATCCCAGCCCCCCCTCCCCCCAACACTTCTTGCTGCACAAGGAAATGGGCCCACATTCTGTTTGAGTTTCAATAAGACAGAGATATGGAACCATGAGCGGGGTATAGACAGAAAGAACGGGACCAAACCAGAGAATTAGGAGGGTGAAATTTATGTGATTGGGCCAAGTAAGGGACACAAAGTTTTAAAAAAAGCAAAAATGAAATGAAAAATGAACAGTGTTATATAAGCATCGGGGAATAGTATACAAGCATACGTTTTATCTTACATGGGTGATCAGTGGATGTGCTGGTGATGCTCCCAGAGGATTTGGTTTCCAACTTTTGATTGATTTGGTTTCATGCTAAAGATCCAAGTGCAATCTCGGCACATGATCCTCAAGGTTCCTGAAGTACTGTACTGGCAAATCTAATAGAATCCACAGAGGAAGTGGCACTGAATCTCAGACTGCTGAATGAGAACAACATGAAGGACAATTTGCAAGAAAAACTATAAATCTTTTAAATGAACTAACTCATTAACCAATGAAATAACAAATCTATATTAAAGCTACTGAGTTCCATACGGTTCCCATACTATCCTCATTTACACATGCACACATACATTAAGTCCGGGAGTCTACTAAGATCCTTACTGGATGTCTTAATTTTTATAAACCACATTAGTTTTCAATATTTTTTTATTCATACAGAAGGTATTCCCACCTTCTAGTAAACCCACCATGTAAGCTATTGTGTGTCTAAGGCTTCCTATCTGAAATGACCACTCAGCTCTGATTTGCCAAGCATAGTGAAACACAAGGGGTTTCCTTCATCTGTTGTGGTCATATAGTTTTTATTTGATTTTATTTTTATTTATTTTCTTAGTCTTAGAAAAACATCTGAACCATCTAAAATGACATATAGGACAAAGTAACTACCTGACTACTTTGATGTAAACTCAAATCACGGGGTAGTCTACTCTAACTGTAGTCAGATGGGCAATTCTGAAGTCCTTATAAATTCCCCCCAAACTGTCTTTCCTTGATCTATTGACTTTCTCCATCAAGACTAGAGCAAAGTGTTGCTTGGCAGGCATCAAACAAATCTGTTACATAGTGATATTAAATCCAGAAATGAATAATAAAGTCTGGACAACATCAAGGCGTTTGAGGGTTTTCAGAAGCTGTGTTATGTGTGGGGATGAAATAACTCTCTTTGGTGTGAACTTAAGCTCTTGTGAACTGTTGACAATATAGCGCACTCAAGGTAAGAGGAAAAACCCAAAAAGTATGATAAGAACTCTTAAAGTTTCTCAACAGTTATGGAAACTTTGAAGTATATTTTAATATGCATCCTTACTATTCTACACAACAACTACACAACAGACACTTCATGCTCACTTAAAAAACACAGCTGGTATAAGGGTCTGTTTTGTTGTAAAATTTTCATTGCACACTTTACGATTGTTGCACCATTTTGTCTTTAGATTTATGGATCTTTTTCAGTTGCAGTACATTTGTGCTAATACTGACATGAAAAAGTTTGCAAAGTACCCATTTGAAAAATTCCAGGTTATTTGTTGAACGTGTCTTGGCAACTTAACCTGTTAGCACAGTTGTTTTATGAGATCATTAAGCTCATTTTGGAACATTTCCAGATTTTTCTCTTTAAAATGTATTCTTTTAGATAAATGAAAATTGTTAACCATGAATGGTCCAGTTTGGTGGACCCACATCCCCAATGTCTGTTATTTATTTTTCGGTCTGTTTCCTTCTTGTGTACAACATGCAGTTTAGAATTGCTTGATTCAAATATACCCCTTCCAGTCTCAAACAATATGACCCCTTATGAGAAGTTATGTATTTGAATGACAGTATGTCTATTTTGTTTCCCACTGCTGGAAATCAAGGCCTATGAAAGACAGAAAGAATGGTGGTGTCTTTGTGTGTGCAGCCATGGCAGCTGTTCATTTTTCGCCTGAGTTGCTTCCAGAGAAGCCAGTTACCTTGCTGATGATAAATGCCTGTGTACGTAGAGCTGTCTCAGAACTCCAGCAGCCTTTAAACCCTGACAGCCGGTGCAGCCTCAGCCCCACAACCCCGAGCATACAACCTCAGCCTGTCCTTCAGCACTACAAATCAATGGCAGCCTTTACTTGCTCTGGTCAGTGGATACTCTGGCCGCAGCTGTTCACGCATAAAAGTCTATTTAGTGATATGTGAAGCAATGCTCAAGTGTACTGATACCTACATAATAGTGTGATGTCCCAGGAACTAACACATGCAGGATGTGGCTGCACAACAGAGTGATAGGGTGTGAAGGGGGAGGCGCTGGAACGACTGTGATTGGTATCAGTGTGCGAACAACCAGACATGTGGATGTAATCTGTGATGGACTGATGAGGTCAACCTTTCACCTTCGGTCCTGACAGTTTCCTTTAGACCATTTCCGTCTATTTGCCTTGAATTCTTTCTATCTTAAGTTCCCATCCAAGTCCACCTGCTTCATCCTTTTCCACCTTCTCTGTAATCACGTTTTTCATCTTCCAAGCATCACTTTGATGTGCCTTCCTCTTTTACTCACTAATTCACTCCTCTCATTCACTCCAATCTCCCCCTCCTGCTCTATTTTCTACTTCTCCTCCCCTCTTTTAACAGTCACTCCCTGTGAGTCAGACGCTGGGGCTGGAGATTAATGATGGTCGCAAAGCTTTGGCAGTGTCTGATTTTCTATTATCAAAACTGAACTGCCTCAACTGGGCTGTATTTTCTCTCTGGGTGTGGTAGTGATGGCAGCTGGAATTGCTCTGTTATCATTGAATAGAATGTGTTTATTATACAAATACAGTAGGAAGACTGCATTTCAGAAAAGCTGCTTTATACGAAATTCCTTTGCACGCAAATATTACACCTTTAGTTACAGTGTGTTTATTTCTGTACACTTAGTAGTTGGAGAGCCTGAGTTGCAAACTGGGTATTTAGATGTAAAATAAGTAGAAATTTACTGAAGAAGAATAGTTTAGAGAAATGTTTATTGATTTGCAGAATGGGAAATTCCAGATCTTGTATTTTAGGGCTTCAATTTGACCTTTTTTTAATGACAAGTGCTTCTGATTTTTTTTCTGGATGTGAACAAAATAGCTACTTTATCTGTCATGGTAATACAGTGCAGGAAAAAGTGTTTGCAGGAAAAAGTGTTTACGAATGAGGGAAATGTTGTGGTAAAAGAAAATGCTAGACCCAGCTTATTTATGACCTTGTTTTCTTGCATGTTTATCGAAGTGTACCACCATCCTAATGCTCTTGCTTCAAAGTTGCACAGGTCATTCATTTGAGCAGATGAATTATGGAAGAGGATGCTAAACAGGTGATACAAGTACAATGCCACTGTAACAGTCCTTTGGAAGCATTCAGTTCTTTCTCATTGCATCTATTCATGCATATTAGTATGGTCGTACCATTAGTGCTCTTACATTATTTCACTACCGTGCAAGAGGCGACCAAGGCGTGCAAAGTTTGCATGGTTGGCTGCTACCACATTAGAAGTGTGTGTCGCATGTCTATCCCCCTCTGTTTTTGAAGTTCCAGATACCTTGAAGGTAAAGGAGACTTACAAGGCAAGCATAAGGAACATGGAAAATGAGATTGAAAAAGAGAGCGGGGACTCGAGTAGGAGGCAAAATCAGGATAAAGCAAAGCGAGGAGACGAAGAAATAGGACACAGTGAGAATCGAAGTAAAGTGATACAGCAAAGCACAGGGAAAAGAGTAAGAGCCTCAGGCTGAGAGGCACCAGCCCAAGTATCATAGTCAATTAACATCCCAGCCCAGCACTAATTCTCAGTCTATTTCAGACTATTAATTATGTGCACCATCAGTTCCAGCTCACTTGGTCTGACACAAGTCTTCATCACATTGCCTTGCCCCTACAGATAATGTTTTACTAGAGAAGTATCTTCAGTTTACGTATTCATGATAAAAATGAAGATGAACAACGTGTGGATCAAGCCCCCTTGTAGGACTCATCAAAGAGAGAAGTGAGAATTTAACAAAATTATGTATGTAAGTGCTTGTAAGTAGCCACTTTATCAAGAAATTTTCATCCTTCAGATGCTAGTACTTCATTATATACCATTTCTGCTGTTACCACAGAGCTCCAGGTGAGTTATTGAAAGGGAGTTTTTGCTTAAATCAGCAAGGCTAGAGCTGATATCATGAAAGTGTCCGGGTGGTAGTTTAATGTTTAAGGTGGTTGGCAAAGTCTGACAGGAGAGAAATAAATGGATTAGGGATAAAAAAGAAGGAAAAGGTTTCAGTAAATTATTTACTTGATAATTAATGTAACTTCTGGAGAAACCTAAACAAAAGCCGTGTTCTTTGTGTTTGACAAGTTTTAGTGGGCGATGTGGTAACACCTGACTGCCCTGGTCTAATTTCAGCACAAGCAGTGTCTGCTCCTTCATGTGCCATAACTGAAAGGCTGGAAAACAATCTGCCATGGTCCAGAAAACAGGCCAACCAATTGTAGTAGCACTAGAGGGTATGTAGAGTTGTGATTGGAAAGCAACAATTTGCACTCACAATGGAACAAAAAAATGTATTTGCAAAAACAGTCCTGACAAGTGTTATAGTGTTGGATTATTCCCTCCTACTGGGCCAGTTGGGTGCTGTGAATTTAGGTCATTCTCAAAAATCAATTATAGTGGGAAAAATGAAGAAAAAAAAAAACAGAGACGAGGTGACATCATCTCATTAGAAAGTGCTAAAGAATCTCAAAAATAACCAACTGCACTGTGAGAATTACACTTTTCTATCGTCAGTCTCTCGTTGAATCAAAATACAAGCTTGCTGCCATCAATGTCCACTCATTTTAACAAATGAAAATGACTTTATCACTGTACAACAATTAAGATGTGTCAATACTTTGTCTGGTTAGCCGTTCGGTTAATACGCAAAGCAGAGTAAGAAAAGCCTCGTCTTCTAAAGATAATCTATCAATGAGTACAAAATGACCAATATAGACAGCATGAAAATGAATGAGGCAGTGAACAACCAAACCCCAAGGGAGCACATTACTCATTTAGCAACGCTGTGTTGCCACTAGAGGCAACACAGTGTCGCAAACATGCGGTGGGTCAATTTTAAACCTTTTCTATGCTACACTCTCCTTTTGCAGCCAAACTGTGCTTTGGCATTTGACTAGAGGACAGGAAGGCAAGCAGATACCAGGATGCATCAAAACATAGTGAACTAAGATGAAAGTGCACAGTCAGCTCTTTAGAGATGACAAACATCCAAATATGTGTCACTTGGTCTCTACTTGTCATCACCTTCCAGAGAGGCTGTCAGCACCACTGTCACCGTGTTCATTGGCAGATTTCCCCTTACACCATTTATCTCTGAGCAGGTGCACCTTACTGTTCTCATAGTACATGACAAGAGAGAATAATTGTTTTCTATCCAGAAATTGAGTGGGTTGAATGAGGCATTTTTTTGCACCCTTGAGTCTTTAGATGAGATTAATGTACAGTTGAAACACCTCATAGTAAATTAGGATGATTGAGATCTGTTTAAATCAGTGCTGATTGCAGTGTTTGTGTTTAGGGGGGGTTGATTGGAAGAGAGGGAAAAAAATGGCGCTGTCATTTTCTTAGAATGTATTTAGATTCAGAACTGACTCAGCGAGCTTATAATGACAGCTCCTTGCGAGGCTTGTCACCTTGCTCTGTGGCCCTAACAGGCATTTTCGTTGACACCATGATGTCAGTCAGTCTGCCGCAGGACAGAGGGAGGAGATGAATTTTTAATCCCTGCAACGTGTGCAGAGGAAGCTGGCAGGTGTTTATGTATGTTCACTAATCTTGTTAAAACAAGAAAGCTGCAAGTATAACTGACTTATATGGATTTAGTTGCTATATCAACATGCTATAAAATACAACTTGTTACATGTTTACTGATAAACTTGTGTTTACTGTAAACCATTGTTTTGTTTTTTTTGACAGGTAGTGATTAGTGATCCACCTAAGCTGATAAATAACCATCTATTCAAGGTTATAAAAACCATTAAGGTGCATTGTGTGGCTTTGATGAGTGGCAGCTCCAGTGGGTCATTAACTTTTGGAATTATACCTTTTGTCAGCTTTAAGAAAACTACTCCCGTTTCTAGTGACCATTACATTAATATAAACACAGAAAGGCAGCAAAAAACACCCTGAAAACAAAAAAAAAAAAAACAACATATTCTGCAATGCTTTTAGTTCTAGAAAGGTTATTGTTGCCTGACGATCCTCTGCAATGTATTGAAGCACCTATCAGCACAAAGCTACTGGGTCTGCTTCTTTCAAAAATAGCTACTGGGCCTGGGGATAAAGACAATGATCCCATATCTCTTTAGGGTGCTCTGTGTAAGTATCGAACTCCTTTGTGTGTTGAAAAGATATGGCTGGCGGGGAAAGGGAATTTGAAGACTATCAGAAAAAACAAGAAAAAAACACCTTTTCAGTAAATATCCTATTTGCCACAGCAATCACACATTTCTACAGCTATTCCCATGATAATTTGTCTGTGTTTTCGTTTTAGTTTGTAGCAAATATCTTTATTTGTTTTCCTTTTTGTGTGTATGTGTGTGCATGTGGTCACTTCTGCTAGATTACTTCCGCTGTGGCCAAATAGCATAAATGGAAGTTAAATGCATGGAATTGTGTTTATACAGTTATCTATAACCATTTAATTTCCCCCAATTTGGATATTATTCTTCATACTTTTCATTTTCTTGTTCTGGTTTCTCAGCCATAGATGGACATTGGGCTTTCCTGATTTAAATTTTCATGACTAGACCTAACCTCACCTGCTTGGTGTAAGGAATACTCAAGGTTTACAGCCTGCAGGCAAACAGAGAGGCCTGATCCCGTATCACAAATACAGCAGTCGTACTCTCTGCCCCATGTGACAACTATTGTTCAAAATGAAAATAGGGCTGGTGAGTCACTATAACACTGTGCAGAAATATATTACAATTTTGTGAAAGGAACCATTCCTTCATTATCTGAAATATCTAGGCCAAGGTTCATTCCTCTGAGGTTTAAGTAAAACCTGGTCCTTGTCATAACATAACATTTCTTTTCTAGATGTTTGAATGTATTTCTCTTCAGAGGTGAACTTGCTTCAGTGTGGGAATAGCAAAAGTGGTGAGATATGTTAACATTAATAAGAAAAAAAATTAAAGTTGAGGCTTTTTTTTTATTTGCTGTACTGCAGTCGAAGAAAAGCAAATGTAGGTTCGGAGGAAAAAGAAGTCCCAATAATGTGTGGGGCTGTTGGGGAATAATGTCAAAGAAGTTGAAAAAAGTCATCCATGAAATTGCTTGTTGCATCCTTTAAAACGTCTTGATTGATGGTGGCAATTTTAAAGCTCGGCTCTTTCCCCGTTCTGTGGAAGTATTAGAAACATGTACTTCAGGGTTTTCTTCAAGTAAAAATGCACCCTGAAACACTAACGCAGTTAAATAACAGCTGATGGCAACATAAATTCCTAGTTCAATTTTTTGTGTTTGGTGGGGTGTTTTTCTCACTCCTGTTGATCTCTGGACCACCATAGCAATTGTCTGCTACTCCTCTGGGCAGTTGTTGCTTTTTATCCTTTTTTTCAGGTAGAAACAACTGAAAAGCCGAGTCTCATTCTCTCAGTCGAAATTTGAATTTAGTTTTATTCTACAAATTGCATATTGGCTGAGCAACTGGTTTTCATTTTCCACCTGCAATATTCTCACAGATGAACAAAGAATTAAAA